>CAEGAG010159427.1:0-21196 GCA_903067065.1 Brachyrhaphis terrabensis
GGGTGGATTTAACATGATACATATGGGAGGATTTAACATGGGACATATGGGTGGATTTAACATGGGACATATGGGTGGATATAACATGGGACATATGGGAGGATATAACATGGGACATATGGGTGGATTTAACATGGGACATATGGGTGGATTTAACATGGGACATATGGGTGGATATAACATGATACATGTGGGTGGATTTAACATGGGACATATGGGTGGATATAACATGATACATGTGGGTGGATTTAACATGGGACATATGGGTGGATATAACATGATACATGTGGGTGGATTTAACATGGGACATATGGGTGGATATAACATGATACATGTGGGAGGATTTAACATGGGACATATGGGTGGATTTAACATGGGACATATGGGAGGATTTAACATGGGACATATGGGTGGAAACTGTCAGAAGAATCATCTTAAATCAACATTCCTCTCCCTGATAAAGTATAAGAGATTCCAGTTTCAAGGACTGATTAGATGAACACCTCATAAGTCTATGAGATATATACTTGAGCATGAACATGACAAAGCAAACAATGCCACTTCACAGGTTGCACAAAACTGCGATTACATCTAAACAATGTCTACTTGCTCAAATGTTGGAAACTTTGTAAATATTATGAGAAGCCAAAAATATGGAAACACTACATAAATGACAAAAACACCAGAAAATCAATGATGAAAAAGATAATAATAATGAGTAAGCTACAACAAAAAAGCAACACAAACCAGATACAAAATATGCTATGAGCAAATAACAGCTAAGTTTATGTTTTATGCAGGGAAATTTAAAATGAGAGAAATAACTATATCATCCACTGAAGATTTAGTACATTTCTTAATTTGTGCAAAAGAAACTTTTATGGTAGCTTCACTTGAAATTTGAGAGACAGATTATTAAACAAACATTATAATATATTAAACACAAATTAAACAATAAGTACTTGATCCGCCTTCAAACAACACAGTTTTTCTTTATCCCCATGTGACAATTATAAACAGCAAACCTGTCCACAGAATTATTCTTCCATTTCAACGTTGCCACAACAGCCAAAACCAAGATCTGTTAAAGGATAATACTGGGACCACAGCAACCAAGATCACCTTTGATAACACATCATACTATAATGTATAGATGTTACTGTACACACTATTAATAATATAAGAAGGGCTTGTTTAAGTGCCCAGCATTCAAATACAAGTAACTTTTCTATAGTTACTAGTGTATACTATGCTTGATGGCACTTATGGTTCAATGCAGCATGAGAATGGTAAAGAAGGAAAAATCGTGATAAGGTGATAAAGTTCATAAGAAGCATCATGTTGTGTATGTTTGCTTTGACACAAAAGCAGAAAGACAACCAAATCTGTAGACTTATCATATCAATATCAAATTCAACATTATCAAATATGTCCAGGTAAAGTTGAGGAGTAGCTAAAAAAAGTGCATTCTTATTGTATTCAGATCTCAATACCACAGGAAATAAATCCATGAGTAACCAATCAACAGTAAAGAAACATACATTGAACCCACCAATGTGTGCCAATTTTGACTATCTACAAGGAATCAAAAATTATCTTTGGCAATGAAGAAGCTACATTTTTTTATCTAGCAGTAGTGCCACCTTATTATAAACTGACACCATCACTGTTCAGGTGCACCGCTTGTTCACCCTGCCCTGAATCACCCCCTTATCACGATTTATAGCACACTCTCCTTTTACCTTGTGCTGGGTGGAAACAGACTTGCCAGGAGCTGGAGCAGGCTTGATGTAACCAGGGCAGGTGTATGTCCTATGTCTCCTCCTTCTGTGTGCTTGAGACCCACATATGATCTTTGCAAACATCTCCTCGCTCCCAGGTATGTCATTGCCCTTCAGAGTTTGTAACATATGCTCCACCGCTCCGAAGCTAACAGCCCGTCTCAGCTGGCGCTGCAGGAGCTTCTTTACAAGCAGACCGTCTTTGGCTGAGACATTCTTGGAGTTTGCACTAACACCATGGAGCTTTCCTTCATCAGCATTCCTGCAGCTGGGATTATTTTCAATGTCTATAGACAAACTCTCCAACCTACATGCCATCCTTGTGTCAAGAGGTGGATTACCATCTCCAATATATACACCTTTACTGAGAATACCTTGCCTGGTTAGTTGGTTCTCCACCTGGAAGAGTTTATTAATTTCTGTTTGGTTTCGTTTAGAGTTGTCTTCTGAGTCATCTTGAAGCTCAGAACTATTGCAGACAGTACTGCTTCCAATGAATTCACCTAGGGAACTCCTACTTGGACCATTAGGTTTTAAATCTTCTGATTTCCTCTTTTTCCTCTGAAAATATTGACGACCTCTGAACTCTTTAGATCCAGGACTTAAGGGAGCTTTCTTGGGGTCAGCATAGCATTCTTCTTTAGGTCCCCGAACACAGCCACAGATATTTCCCATGGCTGTCAGATCTTTGAATACTTTTCCATCGACAGTGCCGGAACCCCAAACAGCAGAGGGATTTAAACATCCAGGGAGCTATCTCTCAGTCTATGGAAGCATTATCCCACTGACGGAAAGCCATTAGATAACTGAGCACAGAAACATACAAAAGCAGCTGCAGTCCAGCAGCGAGACAAGAAGCTCTGCACTCAGATGAGTCAACTTCGTCCTTTAAACTTCCTGCTGAGAACCGGTCAGCCTTTTCTCATGCTGCGCCTCTTCCGTGCTCTCTCCTCTTACACTACAGTCTTTGCTGACCTTTGAAACATTTTCCCAGCTTTGCTAATCCGGCGCAAACACCATAAATGCACACACAGACGTGGCCCACGTGCTTCTGGCACTCAGCTGGCCGAAAATGAAAGAGACTTGCGGACAAACCAGTTTAAATCTGGCTAGTCTGCTTTTTTTTTTTCCAAGAGAATAATTCCACACACAACAGGTGTTTCTACATTTCTTTAAAACAGTGACAACATACTGTGAAGCAAAAGCGACATATTATGCTTTTGCACAAAAATTGTGGCCTCATGTACCAGAGAGAGTCTCAGAAGAGCAAGAAGGATAATTGAAAAACAGGATGGTACTAAAAGAGCATGAGAAGCTGAAGAATATCCCAACTGGACAAATAGTCACTTCATTTGTTTATCAATCAAATTACAATAGCTGTGCCAGAGAAGGGGTTGGGGCTGAGTTCCAGTAGACAAAGCAAACATTACAAATAACAGTTTTCAAAATCGCTAATCGTCTGATCAGGAAGTGACTCAGTTTATAAAACCATTAGAGCTACTAGAACTGTCTGACAACATGTTTAATGAGCATCAGGGTAAATCTAAAAATAACTATATGTCCCTGTGAAGCATAATATTGAAATTTCTCCAGAGGTCACAGTCATCGGACACTAAGTACAGTCCAAATAACACTCCTTCTTCTAAAGATGTAGCATAAAAGCAGATCGGATCCTATTTGTTTTGTATTATTAGCTTATATCTTCAGATACCAGTAAATTATAAGTTAATGATATGCAGCAAGACTTGCTGTTCCGGTTGCAGCATTCTTCATCAGTGACAGAGTTTTAGTAACAGCAAAATGAAACAGTGACTCATCGACCTATGTTTATGCTAGCTACATAATGACAAAACAGATACATTGCAGAGAGAAGCAGTGACACAATCAGGGCAAAATAAACAAGGATGTCACACAATTGCCTAAAACCCCTGACGTTAGTGAAGTGCAGTGGTACCATGGCAGCAGCCAGACTCAAAACAGTATGATTGCCACATAGAAGTGCAGTATCTTAGAGTACACCTTTGGATGCTTTGTTTCACCACTGTCCACATCCCTGCTCAGGCAAGCATAAAAAACAAACTTTACAAGTGAAAAAAGCTAACTTGGTATAAAGTAGAAAGTTGAAAATTTGGAACAAAACTTATGTAAGTTTTAAAAATTAGCCTCAAGCAGTAAGACAAGCATGAACACAATGTTCCAAAAAAAAATAAAAACTTGTCTTCAGGTGAAGAGGTTAATCTTGGATTCCTCTGTCAGACATAGTAAAAATAAAGCATTTATTATGAAATTCCTTCTGTTGACACCTGTCAGTTTTCTGTCAGCTGAGTTTTTTAATAAAAGACAAAGGTGTGCAGCTTGAAAGAAGTTCAACAGTTGAACCCATCAGGTATCCTGATGTCCTTGCAGAGCAAGAAGAAACAGGCCCCGTGCCGCAGCACCAAACGCTCCGGGGCTTGCATGAGACGGACAGCGGCAGGTGTTGGCAACATCATGGACGCTACCTGTCAGCTTGTCTGAATCCAGGCAAAATTCAATCTGCTGCTTTCACTCTGTTCATTCAGGCGCTACAGAGGAATCAGATATGCACTAATTCTATCCTTGAGATCAGAAAATAAACACAGGCTCAAAGTATAAATGACATATTGATTTAAAGTAATTATATCCCTGATTCAAAATTATGAAGCTTTAAAAACCATACTTTCTCAAAGTGGGACAGAACTGAAGTAAACATCAAAGGAAGAATTTCCTCACTGGGCACCTGGATGTTCGTGCGACATGATTTATGTAACAGCATTAGCGTGATTAAGTGTTCCCAGGGGGAACATTTTTTAGGAGAATACTGAGGATCTACAGCACCATGCCTAAATTTAGAGTTTGGAGTGAACAGAATACTTAGAGTTCCTCAAAAATAAAACAAAATGGCTCAAATGATTGCATGTATCAATAAGTACAAAATAGAGGTTTTTTTTCTTGTAGATGAAAGGCAGATTTGAGAAACTACAAATTAAACAATGAATATGACTTTTCATTTGCTTAGTCTATTTGAATGTAAAGATGTTTTGCATAATTAAAGAACATTAAAAAAAAGGTAATTTAGAACTAGAGATTTCCCTAAAGTAGCCCTTAGTAAATGTACCTTTTTATTTATCTTTTTACAACTACAGACTCCAACACAAAAAACACAAATTTTTGTTTTGATCAGCAAAAATTAGTGTACAGTTCTAAAGTTAAAAGAAAATGACTCACAATTTTAAAAATTTTCTGTAAATAAAAATCTCAAAAGTGTGGCAAGAATTTTCCCTGACTTCCCAAAATACCTATCATCTGACCTCTGGAGAATTGAACCTCAAGTACTGACAGGGTAATCTTGAAGTAAAATGTGTTACAGGCTGCAAAATGCTTAATTCCTGTAGCAGATAGTCACCTTCCCTAAACACACAGCTAGAGTTAAAATAGAATGGTTTAGCTCAAACTATATTAATCTGAGAGAAAGGTCTTGTCAAAGTACCAACCTAAATATAAAGACTTGCAAACTGATGTTTACAGAAAAAGGCACCTTTACGAAGTACTTTTACCAACTTTCGCTTACAATTATATGCCTTTTTTAAGGACTATTACATACAATTCAAATGAAATAAATCAGTGGCTGCAAATGTGATGAAACATTAAAAATAACTTCAAGAAGTGCAATAGTTCACCAATGAAGTGTTTTTTTTTGTTTTTTTTCATTAATGAGGTCATGAGTTCATTGATGAGAGATAAAAGAGTCATGGAAAGAAATGAAGCTGTGTTACTACAGAATGAGATGCATCACTAACCTGAAAGTGCAAAATAATGGTCCAGATCAATCCCAAGGTCAGCTTTGGATTTCCATCAGTGATGTCATCGTTCCTTATATTTACAAGTTTGACCTAGAGATATAAGATCTACAATCAGTACAGCACATCCTTATATGTATATTAGTTGTAATAGTCTCACACAAAATAACTGCAACTCTGTTTTGTTAACTTTTCTTGTGTAACAACCACCACAAGGTGGCACCCTCGTCTAAAACTTCTGAATGGTAACATTTCAGGTGAACTTTGTGCAATAATGGCTTTACCTAGGGAAATGATATAAACTTGCTAGGACATTACCACATACCAGAATCAGAAAGTGATGAGTCTTTGAGCTGTCTCTCAAATTGAAGTAGAGCAAAGTCTACATTGTCTGGATTTATGAAGAACAATCATTAGTTCCTGACAACCTTGTTTAACTAGAATGGCTGTAATCACTGGAAAAGGAAGATTTAAAGAAGTTTTAATAGATAGATTACTTTATCAGTAACAACACTGCACAAACACATTTTGTTTCTAATTTAGCTGGAATAATACATTATCTCATCTATGGTCTTCCATGAATCCTTTGTTTGTGGCTGTACGTCACATCTGGCTACAGCTCAATGAGGTTGTGTTCATCTGTACACCCTGCGTGCAGCCGAGGGGGAGGGGATGCAACCAGAGAGCTTTAAACTCTCTTTGCTGGGAATTTTAGTCTGCACAAATTCAATGGTATCATTTCTGTTTAGAGCAGCTAATATTAATTTAAAGTATCATAGGGAATTACAAGAGAAATGAAACAAATGAACGCATCAGTTGTTACTAAGTAATGTGCATCTCTTTGTTGTCAGTGTCTATGCTTGAGGAAATGGCTAACAATCCCAAAATATAATATATCTGCACACATAAGCTGTTTATTTTAGCATTTTATTTTAGGTTTAAAATTATTTGTAAATTTTACCAACATGTTTCTTCTGTCTCAATGTAATAACATGTTTGGAATGTCCTAGCCTGAATTTTGACTTGAATCTGCTCAAAAATCTGTATGAGGAGCTAAAGATGAGGGTGATAGGAAGGAGGACTTCCAACCTCAAAGACCTGGTGTTCATCAGCAAATATAAATATTTAAACATTGTTTTCTTATCCTTTGAGAAATGCCTCTCTAATTTCCTAGCAAAAACTACCTTGTCTGTTGAATGTTAATAATTTAAATCTAAATCTGTGTCGGCTGATGACTGGAATCAGCTGACTGGTCAGCTAGATAAAATCTCAAAAGTCCGTCCTTTTCCAGTCAGTAAATGCCCCATACCTAAGCACTAACTGGTCAATCTAACCTCAACATTTTTTAGCGTGGCTGCTATTACTAAAGGAAGAACACTCAAATTATAAAGATCCAGTTAGACCTGGCTTGGGAATTTTTTTGTCAAACCAGTGAATTCACCTTTAAGTTTCAACCTGTCTGTCAGAACTGTACTGGAAGAGGAAATACTGACAAACTTTTAGAAGTCTCAAAGTTAAAGTCGGTGTTTACATTCTTTAAGGGAATGACGTTATGCTATTAGTTATGCTAACTATTCTGATCAAGCTAGTTGCTACAAAATGAAAGGTAGCTTACAATGTCAGCTCAGCAGTTAAGTTTTCCTCTTAAAATATTATTACTGCATTGCAACTATTTGTCTCTTAAATGTATGAATGGCATTCCCTTTGCTACTATCATAAATAATTATTGATCATTCATGAGAAGAGAAGGCTATAAAGAGATATTTTCTTTTTGGCCTTTCAATTACAAGATAAAACAAAAACCTGAAAATGACCATGACCAAGTCCTTTACCTGTCGCCTCTTCAAATAATCCAGAGCTATTTGTACATTTTGGAGTCTGTGGAAGCGCATCCTTCCTCTCTCCCGAGGCTGTGGAGATAAATAGGAAAGAACAGCTGTATGCTTAATCAGATACTTAACATCAGGGAACAGGTGGGAAAATAATAAGGTAAAAAACAAATGACCCAGAACATGCATCTTACCCCCACATCTGAAGAGGTAAAAAAGTAAAAGAACAGACAACTAACAGACATAGAATCCACAACAATTGTTGCCATTTCAAATCCACTCAAATTGTGTGCATACTCTGAATAAAGTGTGGTGAACCATCCGTGTGCTGAACATTTTCCATCTACTCAAACCACATAGATTAGTTCAAAACAAATCAAATCTCAAAACCAAAAGGAAAAGCCACTCTTAAAGCCAAAATGAATGAATGAAATAAATTAACATCCATTTGGATCTCAGTGCCACCAATGATTATATAGTGCTGTATTATGATCTTCTGTGGCAAACGCTCATGAACGGCTACGGGCCACAGCACGATGAGGTAATGAAATGGAAAATGCATTCGTGCCAGGATGCAGCAGCGGAAGCAGCAGTGAAAGGCTTGAACTGCATCCAGCCATCCTGTCCCTCTCTGTAGTAAAGCAACGGCACTAAAACAAGGTTTAGTGAAGGCTATTCACAGAGATTCAGCAGCTAAATATTTCCAAATCCATAATTTAAAGGCAAAGAAAAAATTAATCATCATAGAGGTTCAGACAGAATTAACTGTATGACTTCATGATGTGTGTAGCCAGTGATGTGGATGTGAAAGCCTTCAAGGGAGACTTTTTTAATGCTTTTTATACATGGGTGTGGCTGATCGCGTGTTGCAGTTTTTGTAAAGAACTGATGTGAATGGTTCCAGGAAAAGCTATGCATTATTTTTATTGCAACATAAAATTTAAACATAATTCCATTATGCCTTCATCAAAAAAGTCCCAAAGCAAAAGTGCCTTAAAACAATGTGAAAAGAAGGAAAATATGTTCAACAATGGGCAAAAAATGTCATTATCACCTGGAGAAATAACTACACAGACTGTAAGAAAAATAAACCCTATTGTATAAATATTTCTATGCTTCTCACTCAAATGCCACAACATGAGCTGAATTAGTGGGCTATTTTAAGGGTGCAAGGCACACGTACCCCCTTATCATCATCATCATCATCATCATCATCATCATTATCCACCGTGTCTCCATGCTGCTCAACCGCACATGCTTCTCTCCCACTCACCAACCGCAACGTCTTCAGAAAATCACGCTCCCTTTGCTTTATCACCGAAAAGGCAACACATAGGGAAGAAAAGGAAGACATGGACACACACACACACACACGCAGCCACCAAATCATAGGAAAGTAGGACAATGGACAGAAACCAGTCAAAGAATGGAGAGAGAGGGATGAGGAATAGTAGGAAATAAACAGAAAAAACAAACAGGTGCTTAGAGGATGAACGTAACACTAATGTAAGAGGGGGGTGCCAGTATTTGGATGAATGAAAGAAGTGATAACATGAAAGTCTCATACACTGATGTAGGCAAGTAGAGTTTTTAGACATATTTAAAAAATGAATCTGCAGAATTATCATCGTTAGAATTCTGCACATAATCAGAACCTTCACAAATTACTTATGACTTTCACTATAAATCCTTTTTCAATTTTACATTTTGTTAACAGATGCAAATTATTACATTATAGAAATACAAAAAGTCCATTAACTATTATTAAATTTGAATTGGAAATCAGACACTTTGATCATTTTCTTTTTGTAATGACGTTTATTTTTGTCATTATAGCTTCCACTCTATATTGTTTTTATAGAAAGTATATAGAGCGAAAAAAAATTCATGAAAAATTCTGGTTTACAGAAAAACAAACTGCAAACATTTAGGCTCCAAATTCAACAAAAAAAATAGTACGGAGACCTATCTTCTAGTATAGTTGAGTTGTTATTGTATTTTTAAGACAAAGGTAAACACTTTTTAGTGGTAGTAGAAAACATTTACAAAGTACAGTGGTTTCTACACGTCTGTCGGTCTACGGTACAACCTACAGAAACCCTGCTCACCCTCATCCTCTCATGTTGCTGTTAAACTGATGAAGATAACAATAGTGTTTCCTCTTCCACAGGAAAACTCAAACTGGTGGAGGCAAATTTACAACGTAAATTTTACAGATTTTAGAATTTGTGGAAGCATATAGAGTGCAGAAGTGATACATTTAGCCATATCAATATGATGCTATAGCAAAGAAACCAACAGACACTGAGCTATCAGGTTTAGTACAGGAGAGTTGTGTTTGTCTTCACTCTGAAATGAGGTTATCCAAACTTTCTGTGATCCATTAACACTAATGTCGTATTATCTTGACCTTGAGATCGCTGTTGGGTGTCTATGCATTCCATACAACATTAACAACTTTCTCTTAAGTAGGTTTTGTTGATCTTTTTAAAAACAAATTGTGGTGTTTTGCTGCGCAAAAGCAAACGCTAAACAGCGCATTGGGTAACATTGTATACCTCACATGGAAAGAAAGTAGGTTTTTGTATTAAATATCAAGGGCAATACAATTTTAGTCCAATCATTTACAAAAAAACCCAAAAACTAACAAAGCAACGTTTAGAAACACGTGTCATGTAATTAATTCAGCATTTTTATGTTAATATGTTAGATTTCAAGAAAGCATTTAATATTTGATGCTTTACCAGCAAAAAAGTAGATTTTTTTATTTTACTTTAGTGGATGGAGCAGAAAAGCTGATTACAGGGATTAAAATCCCAGGATTTCCCTCTTCACTAAGTTAAAGTTACATAATAGCAAAAAGAAAGTACCAGAGCAACCACACTGAAAATGTAGGATAGTCTGTGCTGTATGACAAGATCTCTAGATGTCGTGTTTGTTTCTGGGTTATCTGAGTGATCTCTTTCAAAGTGGCACTAACTTCAGTATCAAAATCCAATTTCAGGTGAGCCAAAAGATAATCAGATTTTATTCCATGTAAATCTGAACCCTCGTCTTTTTATGAAGCATATAAAATAAAAAGCACAAACTCACCAGTGTGTCTCCAGACAAAACCTCCAACAGCGATATCAGGTTATGTCCATCTCGTAAGTCTTCATAAAGGTCATTTATGTGCTTTCGTACCTGCAGAAGCAAAAAGGAAGATAAATTGTCTGCAAATTGCACAAATTACTGTCCTGCTGCTGCTGTTTATTCACATTTTGAATCTATTTTATAGATTACATGTGATAGAGAATTTATTCGTTTAAAGTTCACACATTCTTATGCAAAATAATACAGTTTCAGCTACAAGTTTCTTTATTATTACCGTACTGAACTTTTCTACTTTATATTATCCAAGAAGTTTAGAAAGACATTATTTCTACACATACATATTTTATTACATTTACCAACAACTCAGAATCTCATTAACTCAACCATACTAAAATACATGAAGTGTTCTTGAAACCTGGAATCCTGTCTGGAAACCAACCAAATTAGCATTACTATTTCTAACAAAAAGATTATTACACCAGACATTTGCTGAAGGCTACAGAAAAGAGAGTTGTTTTTTTTCTGTGACTTGCTAAGAGATATTTATCCAAATGCTGTTTGTGTACATTTGAACCTTTATGCAACATTCTTACCCTGTGTAAATTTTGCTGAAAATTCACAATAAAATCAATCTTTGGCACTTTTTACATACTTTTAAAACTCTGTTAAATAGTTACATCACCATTTTCAATGCTGAAAACAGAACAGTTCAAATGCACAATTAAAAGCCTCCAAATTGTCTTTTGCTATTGGTAAAGCCAATAGCAAAAGTATGCAGAGAAGCATTTGTCATTAAAGTCTTTCAAGGTTATCAGTGTTACACTTCACCTAGCAACTTAAGAGAGGTGCTAAACAACAGCAGTCAGAGACTCTGGCCTAAATAGCACCCCCTTGAAATCAGTCAGCTGCCCATTGACCTGCTTTAACACAGGACTTTCAGGACTTTATTCCCTGATAGCAACCACAGCTGTGGAGCCAGAATAGATCAGTATGTTTGCATTATTGAGTCAGCAAAGAAAATCTTAATCTGTAACTCGGCACCTCTAATTCCTCATTGACTACATGTGAGACCCTTTGTATGAAGAGACAAAAGTACCAGAATTCAAAATAAAAAGATGTGTGATTGACATTTAGACTAACCAAATGAATTAATGTGTCAACTGAATATGATTAGCAGTTTAAGTGACTGAGCTGCACAAAGAAATTACTTCAACTGTTGTGGTCACCAACATCGCAAGTACACAATAGGTCAATCATCTTGATTGGAGCAGACTTATTCCTAACTAATGCTCTTGATGAGTCATGCTAGCAGGTAAGAAACCTATGCTTTTTTATATTTTAAAAAATGTCTTTTTTTGAATTGTGGCATGTTTGACACTCCATACTGCTAAAACATACAAAGCAAAAATCAGTATCTCTGAAAATACATGTAAAAATGATGTTTCTTAGTTAAAATAAAATGAAAAATGGATTTCATCCATCCATTTCCTTCCTCTTATCCAGGGTCGAGTAGCGGGGTAGCAGCTTTGAAATGGTTTTCAAACTTTTTTACTTTGGTATGCAATTTCTAATCCATATATAATTCTAAGGAGGTAATTTCATCAGGAAACATTATTTCATTATTTTTTCTGCCAAGATTGTGTCAAGATTTACACAGCCTGCACTGCAGTAAGTGATTCCTAAAGCAAGAACTGGAACTAACAGTTTCTATGAGCCTCGAGCATCCTTCCAAAAACAAAATGGCAAATGGTTCTGTTCACCACTGTCAATCTGCCTAAAACATTGATGTCAGGACGCTAACATTCTTGTCTTGTAAAATCTGATCCAAGAGTCATGAACTCATTAGACTGGTAGAACTGAAAGTACACCACACACTCTGATCTCAAGCTGAACTCTTTCAACTGTCTTTTAAAATGAATAACATAGTCAGCAATTTTGTATTTTTTTTTTTACAGTAATGTCTGCATTAAGCTGGAGATAATAAGCTAAGAGGCCATCAGAGCTACATGACTTACTATGACATGAAATTAGTTTTTTTCATGCTATAGGTGGTACAAAGGAATGGGTTATAATTTGTCCCACAGATACTGTACATTTTTAAAATGCTGAGTGGAGGTTAATATTTCAGAAAATTATAAAAATTGTGCCTAGTTGTGCTTTTTTCAAGAGATTTACTTTTCCCCAGGTCATACTGCAAATACTCTGTAAAGCAATCTTGATGGAGAAGCACAAACAGCACGCCTTTCTCAGACTGATCCTTTGGATACTGATAGGTCTCTGTGCTCAATGTGTTTAGTGGACCATATTTGCTGTTATTTGTTTTTATCTGGTAATACAAGATCAGCATTTAAGCTTTAATATTTACCTACACTTTAAACCACACTGGTTTAATCAGTTATGAAATCAAATCACTTTTTCACCAGAAAATGAAACTTTAAACCAAAAGACAGAAAAGTCACAGAGTCTCTTTTCTGAGAAAAAAAAAATCTGCTGAGCTTTTATTCTTCTTTTGACATTCTGGCCTTGAATTTTAATACAAAAGTTTCTATATATGTTCCCTTCCTGTTGGATTAATTAGTTTCTAACAATGCCATTCAATTACAGGGAGAGCATAGGGCTAAACCAAACAGAACATGAGAAACTGCAATGTGAAAAGCATTCTAAGGATTCTAAGGAAAAGGAGCAAAACTAGGAAAAACCTATTTACCCGTTTAGCATTTATAAGAGGAACTTCATCCTAGCATTCTTTCTTGTCATACTGTAATGGAAAAAAGAAAGTATATCCTCCTTCAATGCCAGGGTTTTCCATAAAAGGAGATAAAAATTATCTGGTCCAGTCAGATTCTAAAATGATTTAAGTATTAGAGGTGTATTTAGTTTATGACACAGTTTCTACATTTTGGTTTCATGCCTTGATACATAAAACTCTCAGTTTTACACAGGGCGTACTTCCTTTTGCTAATGACTGCATGTCAGTATTGTGGTTTATAACTGTTGTGTACTTCTACGAGTTGTATTTTTGTTCAGTTGTAAAGCGCTATGTGGATACTGTAAATATGTACTAATGTCCAGTACTTTTTAAAAGACTTCATATCCCTTTACGTTTTTCCCATTTCCAGTTTCCCACAATGACCCCAAACCACAAAGCAAATCTGAAAATGTGACTTTCATTTGTATTTATGCTGCAGTGTATCAGATTTTTCCCTTGTACTCTACAATTTCCTCTACTCTTTAGATGAATTCTTTAAAATACCATTGAAATACAAAAAAGCTTGAGAATAAAGTGTGACAAACTGATTAAATTCAGCTACGAATACTTTTGCAACACACCGTATGCACAGATACATCGAAGACAATGATTTCCTGCATTGTTTTTCTATATTGCAGAACCAAAACTGCTGTCATCGTGCCATATTAATTAGCAAAGATCATCAAAGTTTCTGTTTTTCTCCAAGGTTTTACATGCAATTCACAGCAGTCAAACCGCAACCAATAAAGTTCCTTCAACATTAACAATTTTATTTTTCTTTATCAGGTAAATCAGACAATAAAAGACAACTCAGATAAATCTCATTTAAGAGATGGCAGTGAGTCATTCCATCTGATATTTGAAACACATATACAAACATTTTCAAATCCTCTCCATATCCTTCATATTCCAAAAAGGCGTGACAGATGAGACATGTCCATGCTTGTCTATTTTCTTAAGTGTTTCATTAAATTCCAAACACTGATGAAACCACATAGTAAGCGTTTCAAATTTACCTCTCAACAAAAGAAAACCTGTTGCTGCTGCAGAGCAGTCACATGTCTTCCTAAATGAATTTCAGCAAGCTTTAATACCGTCTCAGGAGGAATGTTAACATGTTGGAACCTAACAAAAAAACTAGCAATTAATGATTTACTGTGCTTGTTACATGAAAATGGTTTTGATAAATGTGACAGAAAAAAGACTCGCCCAACATCTGATCAGTACAGTTTTCATATACTTTCAGTTTTTATAAGCAAACATTTGCAAACGACTGCCAGATAATACGTCTTACCTTGAATAGATGCTGATTTATCCATTTTGTAAAGGTCTTTTTCTGCACTCTGTCTCTTTCATCTACAAAAAGAAAACACATCACAACATTAATTGTTTTCTTCTCCAGTTGGTTAGGCACATCTGTTTTTGCAAAATCCATCAAGACTGAAACTCCTCCAAGCAATATATCTTATGTAAACTGTTAGGTCTGTTAGGTTAATATGTATTTTATTGTAGGAGAAAAGATTACAAAGGATGGGTGAATCACAACAAGCTACAAAAGTGTGGTTGTAAGATATGCTACAAACATTTTCATTATCTTGGGGAATTTCAAAGTTTTAGAGCTTAATTTTTTAAGCAAAATCTTCTATTTCTAGATTAACCCTGTCAGTTTTACATTGACAAGGCATTGAAAAGGGACAGAGGGAAACACTGCACTAATAACATTAAAAACAAAAATAACATAAACCTATGTAACCAGTTACATAAACAAACATGAAATCACTTTTGTCACGTCAAAACCACAAAACTCAATACATTCTATTGAGATTTTTTTTTCAAATGTAGAATTATTTGTAAATGTGAAGCTGACGGAAAATCCTAAATGATCTTCAAGATTTTTACAAAGGCCACCATGTTTCATGTTGAGGACAGTGAGTTCATGACAGTTGTTTACTAAAGCACCTTCTTCCACGTTTGCTGTATACCGTACATGGTTAAGTCAAATTTATGAAGTTCACACTAAAAATCCTGTCAATAGATAGTACCAATCTGAGCTTTGGTATTAGAGTTCTAACATCAACCAAGAAAAGGCTTTAAGTCATTTCTTGGTAGGTTTGCAGTTATGTCATAGTTGATCATTTTTCATATGATGGACTGAACAGTGATCCATGAAATGGTTAAAGCGTCTGATGTTGTTTTATAAGATAAATCTTAATTTCTCCACAAATTTATTCCTGACCTGTACAGTGTCTTCCCCTGCTCAAAATTATGCTGTTTGTTCACTAAGGTCTTCTAACAATCTTCTATGGACTGTATTAGTTTATCATTAAAAGTCTTGTGATATATACTAAATATTCAGCTTGTTATGTAAAAAAACATATGACAAAGTTAACTCTGCAAATAATTCTATCACCATAATCAATCGCTTTCTTTCTAACATTTGTAACAAAATAAATTAACAAAAAGACAGTAAGAACTTAGTCCTGAAAAGCCAAAAACAAATCACCACAATTGAAATTAAAAAATATTAACAATTGATCCAGAACAAAAGGACTCTTGCTTTTCAAAAGAAGACATGAAGCAATGCTGGAACTTTTGAGGACGGGAAAGTGTTACATTAACACAAACGAAGGTTGTGATTTCCCAGAGGCTACGATGAAATCACTTGCAGCTACAAGCTGTCAAAAGCACCACAATGTTTTATTTGTTGTTTGCATCGCCATACCAACCAGACTGACATCACCCTGTGACAATGACAACACCACTGTAAAAGCACAGGCATTTTAGGAAAAACGCAAATTGGTATCTTCAAATTCAAGTATCTATTTTGTTCCTGCAAAAGCCAGGTCCTGGCCAGACACCACAGCATGTGACTCATTCCAGTGCTTACACGTTTGCATACACTCTCCTCAGAGCAATCTTTAGTGATTGCAAAAAAAAAGAAGAAAAACACGTGTACATGCCGATATTAATAAAGGCTACATCTGTCAGCCAGCTCACTTTTGTCCCACAACTACCACCATCAGCGGTTTCGGAGAAATATTTCCTGAACCCTAACAACAGGACCAACAGCAGATTACCACATACCTTTCTACGTCTCCACGGTAGTTTACACTTTAAGTTTTACTCAGAATGATTAGAACAATCATTAATGAGCAAACACTGACAGATCCCATCATTTAAGAAAACTGTAACATAAGTACTGACCCATACAGCACATGAGAGTTACCAGGTGTGCTCTGTGATCCCTTTCAGTTTCAAGCAGGTCCTTCATCCTGTGTGGCAGCTTCCGACCAGCAGACAACAGGATAGTGGTCCAGTAAGACGAATGTCGCGTAAATGAATGACCAGAGAAGCTGTTTTAGTCTCTCTGAGCTTTCCTTTCTGCCTAACAGCCTCTGAGGGAGATGCAACTCCCTCTCTCATCAAGGATCCAGAGCGAGTCCTGTCAGGTTTTCCATGGCTACTTGCTATTTTGAGTTTCCATGCAGTTTGGTGTTTATCTAGCAGCAGCTCGTGAAGGTAGAGAAGAAAGAAAGACTTTTACAAATGCATCCGTTTTTAGTGCCAGGATGATTTCAACTGACCATAATATGGTGAGTTAACTCAGCATATTAATTATTATATAATTAATTTTAAGGCAAGAAAACAAAGAATTAAGCAAAATGAGCTATCTTGTGCAGTTGTTTGTGTTTTTTTTTAATCATCACAGTCATCTAAAAACATCCATGTAAATACAAATCAACCACCTGACTGATAAGATATGAAAACAACCAAAACAGATGATAAGATTTAAAAATATCCATTGTTCATTTCTATCAAACGATTGCTTTTAAAAATGAATCAACTACTTTGTTGAGCCAAAGATCTTTATAAATGGATGGCGACTTTTAGTAAATGTTAGAAGTCTTCATGTTAAGCTGCAGAAATTATTGTAGCTTTCATTGCACTATTCAAATTCAAAGTGAAAAGCTACTATCACATAGAAAATCCTTCATAAACCCCAGAAAATGTATCTCGGTGATAACACGGGTACTTTAAATGTTCTGGTAGTCTATCCTCCACAGATTTTTCCATTTAGTTCATCTAAAAATAGTCTATGAGTAAGAGGCACTGGGAATTGGAAAGTGAAGTGGTGTGACAATTATTCTGAATAAAAAATATCAAGTAGAAGATGAAATATTTCAGTGTTACATTATGTCACTGTAACATGAACCAACCCATTTTCATCTTTAAACAGAGTCCACTAACCTGCCATATTCAAATATTCTACAAAACTTTTATTCATTTATTTATTTATTACGTTTAACCTTAAATAACCTGATTCCAAATTCAAACAGAAAAGCTTCGGGACGTCCTAGAAAGCCAGTATCATGAGGCTTCAGCCACACTAGATGTAATAGAGACAGCTAGTGTGCAATAGCAGATTGGTCCACTGTTGAAGCGAGGGGGGTTCAGGTGGCAGAACTATGGACAAAAAACGCACATGGTTGATTCCCAAAAAATTGTGGAACCAAACCTGGAGTTTCAACCTTTTTCCCTCTCCAGACACGTTTTTCCTCAAAATTAACATTAGGCTTTTAGAAATGCAAAAGTAATTTTCCTCTGCACATCTGTGAAACACTTTTTTCTTAAATTTAGGGTAAGAATCATCTAAATCTTTAAAGTAAAACTACCCCAAGTCTGATTCTAATTTTGTCAACAAATAGTATAGCTTAGGAGTGAAATAATGTCTAATAGACAATAATGTAAGCTGTGGTGGAAATTTTTTTTTTCTGCCACAATATCAAACTTAATTTACTGTAGTTGAGTCTAAGAATAAGAAGATACTGACTAGTAATACATGTGTCTTATATCTCTATAACCTGTATAAAACTTTGTGATGGTTACCATTTTTTTAAGAATGGAAACATCAGGGTTGTTAATCATAATTTAAGGCAAATTCCTTTTACTACTGTTAATTTTTTTATGGCACGGGATTTTTGACCCTCACATGCATTAATCGCAATTAAATATTTTAATCAGTTGATATCCGTAAAAATAAATCTACTCTTCTTTTTAAGTGTAATTTAAAGTATTAGATTAATCTTCAGATAAAATACTTTAGACTTATAAGTTATGATGCTTATTTGATTTTGATAACAAATGAAATTGAATCCGATATAAATTGTATGTGACAATAAAGTCAATTAAACTGAGGGTTAGATAGCAACATCACCAATAAAATACCAAATATTGCTGAAGTTCAAGAAAATATAAGATATCTAAGGAAAATGCCAGACATTCAGCAGTTCTGTTGTGTCATCGCTGATCCTTACATCATCGTGTAGTTGAATCACAGATGGGGAAAGCTGCTCTGACTGAAGAAGGACACCAACTCATACACTGCATTACATACAAATTCATCCAAAAAAGGAAATAACATAGACAAGTTGCTTATGTAATCCAGGAAACTGCCCAGCTCAGAGCAAAGGTCAGGTCAGAAAAAGAAACCATCGAAGAGCCAGACAGTAATGATTACCATGCTTCATATGTTGACAGTTCACTGATGACACACACACATACACGCACGCACACTGATAGATTCATGACAAACACAGACACATCAGCTGGTATGAGATAACATAACAGTTAGAGATTTTTTTAGCATTATTATTTCTACCATGAATGTCTGAAAGTAATATATTGTGGACCAGAAAAATGAAGAAGAGTTGACCTGCGCTTCCAAGAAAAATATTCAAGGAAGATTTATATTGTGGTGCCCTCTGGAGGATCTTCTAAGAATAAAAAGCAGGATCCTTGGTTATTCTCCAACTCAATAAAGGTCAATTAATGTTTGGCCATGAAGTGGGCAGAATGGGGACCATATCAAACTAACAACAATAAAGATATGATACCAAAGAGTGCCAAGGTGAGAAGTAATGTGATAATTCCCATAATTATCTGTTATTACACTACCTCAGCACCTTTATCAAACACATTATAGTTATCCAATCTTACAAAATTAGTGAGCAAACAATTTGATACTTAGATGCTCACCCATTGTTTCTCTCAACTGATTGAATCAGATAAAGTAAACAAGTTTGCTTCAATTCAGTTGTTAACTGTCAAAGCTTCCATTATTGTTGCTTGTTTCAGCAAACATTACACCTTTCAAGCAAAATTCCATTTAATTTCCTTTGAGTTTCAGCAGCAATCAAAGCTTTTGAATATCAATATCAGCCTCAATGTAAAGGTTTAGCATAAAACACAAAACAACCATATTAAAACAAAAATTGAACTTCAAAAGCTAACTAAAGGTCTCCAATAAAAAAAAAAGAAATAATAAGACAATTAAAGATTTTACAGGTGTGGCTTCACAATATTTGTGTTTTAAGAGATATTTCAAGATAACATTTTTATGATCCCTCTACAAATCTGGCCCTGCTGATCAGACGTTTAAAACTAGCAGTTTTATAAGTGACCAAGATGACTTGCTTTTGCATAATAAGAGGCAATTTCCTTTTGAGAAGCTATTTCTTTTACCTATGGACATGTACTATGTTAAATTTTTACCAGACTCCCATCCCATCTCAAAAACAAATATCAAGCATATCAGAATTGTTTGTAACACATGGTCAATTATTTTGAAATCAGAGGAAAATTTAGGTTTTAGTCATCACTTAAAAACTCATTGTTGTGATCCTCAAATCAGTTTTGCTTAAAGGCCAAAACATAATCTTACTACCACCAAAGAATATAACTTTCTTGAAAGGGTGTGTATGATAGGGTTGTAGTAGCACTATTATTTCAAACTCGACGCCCATAGTAAAGAATATACATAACACTTGATACCATTTTCACCGCAATATCAAGTGTTATCAAGTTTTTCTTTAAAAAGTTTGGCTGTTTGCATATATTCTGACACATATTTGGTTTATCTTTGCCAGCTTCAGTCTGGGTCTTTAAAAAATTGTTAAAACAGTTTTAAGACAACATTTCAACCCCGTATTCCTTACATACTAAAAAGCGCAGTAATGAAAGGATGCAGGTTATTTTACCCCTTACCCTCTTCACAGTTCCCACCCGTAAAAGGGTAGGGCGGTGCACCCTTATGACAAGAGGTTCCCATTCAACTTTTCGCCGAAACTGCATGGCATCCCCCCTAAAGGCAGGGAAACCTCGCACTGCAACTCGGGGTATACGATGAATGGGCCAATTGGGCGTATTCGTTGCACTTTGGGTGGAAGCGCAATGTAACGCCGAATCCACTGGATGGAGCTCTCTACTTATGGATTGTTTTCGTCCGTGGGTCGATTGTGACGTCAGCCGGCTTGTCACCAGGGGTCATCGGTGCCAATTGGGCGCAATGTGCGCTTTAATTGTATTTCTCGGGCCTTTGAGCGCTGGGGGTCTCTCGTGCGTGTGGGGGGTGGTCGTGGGGGGGTCGGGGGGGCGTGGCCTGCCACCAGGGGTCATGTTGTGCCAATGGGGAGTAATGTATGTATCAGTGGTATTTACTGAGTTTTGGAGTACCGGCGGTCCCTTGTGAGTTGGGGGGGGGGTCGGCGGGACCACCTGGGTCCTCGGTGGGTCTGGAGGTCCAGGGGGTGTCCAGTCGACCTCCCTGCGGGCTTTTGGTGCCCCAATCCCGGGTACAGCACCTCCATGAGTCCCCCTGGTTCTCTGGAGGTCAATTGCGGTGATGCAGTACAAGTGTGTGAGTGACCCCTGGGACCAGAGATGGGTGTCTGGAGGTCCAGGGGGTGTCCAGCCGACCTCCCTGCGGGCTTTCGGTGCACCAATCCCGGGTACAGCACCTCCATGAGTCCCCCTGGTTCTCTGGAGGTGAATTGTGGTGATGCAGTAGAAATGAGTGACCCCTGGGACCAGAGATGGGTGTCTGGAGGTCCAGGGGGCGTCCAGTCGACCTCCCTGCGGGCTTTGGGT
>CAEGAG010159450.1:0-19485 GCA_903067065.1 Brachyrhaphis terrabensis
AATACATATTTTAAAAAGAACAAATGGTCTATTATTTGAATTTTATGTATAATTGCAAATTATAAAAAAAATAAAAATAAAAATGACTCGAAATGACTTGAAATTAAAGGTTCCTGACTTGAGACTTGACTCGACTTTTGCCTGTCTTTACTTGAGACTTGACTCGGACTTGAGGACAGAGACTTGAGACTTACTTGAGACTTGCAACACAGTGACTTGGTCACACCTCTGCTATCTACACATCACCTTCTTATTCAGACTGAGATTTTGGTGGGAAAACAGGAAAATGTTTAATGTCGTTATTCCGAGGTGGAAATTTTTAAGAACTCCATTTTCAACCATAGAGGTTAGATGACTGTATGCACAAAATATTACAAGAACAATGTGAAAAAAAGGTTACAAATATTTTAGTAAAATCTCTGAAAATTTTAACGCAACAATATTATATAACGCAGATTAATCAAACTACTATTTTGACCTAAAAGCCTCTTTCCGGCGGAGGGTTGCCAGGGTAACAGCAGGACGTTATGAACTCGACACACGGGGAATGACAAACGATCGTGAAAGGCGAACGTTTTCCGCGACGGCAACGAAAGTGGAACATTTTCAACTTTCTTATGTTGCGTTGTGAGCCCGCGTGTTCACGTCTGTCTGTGAAATTTGACATGCCCAAATTCTGCCGGTCGCTCAGCTAGATGCGGACAAGTCATCTGAGCATCCAGTTTAAGTTCCATAGGACATGAATGGAGAGGAGCATTTCTAAATGATCATTTAAAACAAAACGACTAACTTTAAACCTTCCTGACTATAAAAACACTCTTCAGACATGTTTCATTCAAGACATAAAAACTAAATAAAAAAATAAAAAAAATCTTTTTTTGTTTAAAACATTCTTAAAGTGGCAATTTCTAACATGGGCGATATTGGCAGTTGACCAGAGTGGCATCAGAAAGGGGCGTCACAACCTAAGCAGTAGAAAATCTCTGCTTTCTGCTACAAAAATAATCAGAAAGTAGCTTGGATTTTAATTTGTTGGAGTGCGGCAGAAAAAGGAGCTTGCCTGGGGCGCCATTCTTGCAAGAACCACAACTGCATCCATATTTATAATTCAGGCTTACCAAGTTAGAAACTGTGATTAATCACAGCGCAAGAGTGTGATTCATCTAATTACATTTTTTAATCGATTGACAGCACTTGCTTAGTCACAGTACAATGTTTTTACATAATTATGAAGGCCCACTTAAAATATTGTGAGGGGAAAAAAAGGCAAGGACTCAACATTATGTTGCTCTGTCAAATGAAATTCCAAAAATATGTGTTTGGGATTGTAGTGTGACAAAATATGAAATTCCACTCGAATGAATACATTTACAAGATACTGCCATTACTTACCGAATGCCTCAGAGAACTGATAGCAATTATCTCACACATAATGAGGCAAACAAATATGAAAATCTGCAGTACAAGCATAGAACCCAGGAATAAAAGGCACCTCTATGAAGAAAGGTCACCAAGTTTTCTGAGTATGCATACCTCACACGGACAGACAGCGGATACGTGTCCTGAGGTCAGATGAGTCCAGCGTTCAGTCAGCAGGAAAAGAAGCCGAATCTCAGGTTGACTAAAAACGACAGCGCTGCAGACAGCGCTGCAGACGTCGATGCGACGCGGCCGTGATCGAACGTCTTGAACCTCTTAGCTTAGCGGTAAACACAACTAGAAGAAAAACCGTTACTTGACCGATGATGAGGTCGAGCTTCTACTCAGCGTCACGTTGCATTCTAAAAACTGATGAGCAGCAAGAAGAGCGTGTAATCCGCCGCTGTTGTTCTTAAGTGTGATACATATGAGGCGTTTGGGTTTATGGGTCGGGTTAGAGGTTGGCCTGATGCAGCAGCGGTTTCACAAAAGAGGTGTTTTTTGTTGTCCGTATGAATTCGTGCAAAGGGCACAATTTTCACCTGGGCACTAATTTAACAGAAAATAGATTTGGGGTTCTCTAATATTGTGTTTTCATTTGGAGGTGGGACACAAACTGTTAAAAACTTTCCGACTTTGGTTTGGTAAAAAAAAAAAAAATTAATGACTTAAGAGTCAGTTCTCAACAATGTGTGCTATTATTATTAGTCTACATTAGTAATATCATAATAGGTTGGTTTAATTGACCAACCTATAAAGTTTTGATCAGGCAGTCTGTCTTGTCAGATATGTTGTCCCAATCAAAGTTTATTGGTGTTTTATAAAAAGTCTATACATCCGATTCTACAGAAACTTGCCTAACTGTGCTTACTGTGTTTCATGTTGTACAGCTTGTGTAAGTGCTAGGCTAATGTTAGCGGTTGATGATTTAGCTCATTAAACATTTTCGATACAGTTTGAGTTAACCTTGGGTCGACAAAAGTTGAAGTAAAACTAATTCTCCTGCTTCATACAGAGAACATGTTCACTTTGAACAGGATAAATATTAAAGACTGGTGTTTCAGCTGCTTTCTGTTCAGCTCTGCACAGAACTCTCCTGGGAGATTGGAGATATGTGTATGCATATTTATGTCATATGACATAAGCAAAGAATCTGAAGGATTCAGGTCACATGACACACAAGAAATTTGAGCTTCTTCTTTTGAAGATCTCGGAATCGGATCAGAACATTTCTACTTATTAGATGTCAGTAAATCTGATGAAAAGCCCTTCCTGTTCCCACTGGATCGGTTTGATCATTGATTTCATATAAATTGTCGTATATGTCATAAACTGCTTTTTACACATTTGTTGTCAACATGTTCATGCCCCTGGTAAAAAGTCAGGAGTTTGTAAGACAGAAAATGAGACGAAAATATTCAAACACCTTTACTATGTAGAATTTGAGATTCATCGTGAACAACTCAACTGAAAAGGATGATTTAAGAGGTAGTCCACGCTTATGCATCCAAGTTATTGAAGTTTTTTTGTTTTTATTTTTCCAACTGATCAACTTGTTTCTTTCATGTTCATGACCATTCAAATGGTTTATTAAACATGTTGTAGGATCATCGTTGACCCAGTGTGTGAGCATCAGTTTGGCTTTGGGTGAAATTGTCAGATAAAGTCGTCCCAGCCGCTAAGTTTTCAAATAATTTTTTTTTTCTTACTTTTAAAGTGCTTCAGACCTGTTTCCGCTATATTTCTTCCTCCTCTCCTCTGGATTTCCTGTTTTTCTCAGTTGCTTTGTCCGTTTCCCACCGCGTTACGGTCCCCCTTGCCCCACTTTCATTTTCTCCCAGCCCTTGGATGTGGCTGTGATGGAACTAATGGCTTGATAATGTCTGAAACCGCGCCGGCAATCACCCCCATTTCAGCACATCCATTAGACTCACATCTCTAATGAGCGGATTTTCATTTTCTGCTGCTCTGTCCATCGTCTTTCTGCCTCCCTGAGCAGTTTGCGAGTGAAAGTACAGATTTCCTCTCTTGCACAAAGACGGCGGACCACATTACGTCTCACGCTGTGAAGTCAGCCCAAGACACACATTCTCTGTGGAAACTGGGTCATGACTCAGAAGAACAGCAGACTCCCACAGGTAGCTGGGTCATGGGACACAGGAGGGTCTGTGTGGTTTCGTTTCCACACCAAAACCGGCAGAGAAACGAACGACCTGAGCTGGAAGTGGCATCGACTCAAACAGCTGAAACGTCGTCACGTTTATCAGAGTCATTCATTAATATCCTATTAGTCTCATCGATCAAAGATCTATCTGAAGGGTAATTATTTTACTTAATGAGTTATTCAAAAAGTAAATCATTTCACTCATGAAAGTTACAGTACGTCAGGTTTACGCACCCATGTGAGATGGTTCCACGTTGGTCCCAAAAAGACGGACCATGACTTCAGAATTTTCAACACTTTGCTTATTGAATACATTCATAAAAATATAACAATATCAAAACACCCACACTTCCTTCAGGACTTTGAGTTTTATATAAGACACAAAGTTTGTAAAACATGTACTCATTACAAAGACATGCTGAATGTTTGGGGCTCCCCCCACAAAACCTGCCGCCCTGGGCCACCGCCCAGGGATGCTCTTCCTGAAGTCTGGCCCAGGAGGCAGCATCTGTTTTCATCTGGATGTTCGCGGTTCCTCTGCTTGTAGTTCAGAACCGAGACGTAAACAATAGCAATGCAGTCTTGCCAGGTAAAGTGAGTTCCTCTCTACTGTAGATACAAGGAGGTAAAAAAACTAAACTAATCTGAGCTAGCTGGAACTTTAATGATCAGATAGTGAACAAAACAAGTAAAAACTTCAGAATCGAATTTGAAGACCCCAAATATAAGACATGGTTATGTTATATGGTTTGAGAAAAATGGATTTGACTATTTATTGTTATTCAAAAGTCCATTCAGGAACTTTATCACCAAGTGAAACACATTATATAGAAAGCTGGTGTTTTCTAGACTTTATTTCTGTTACTTATGATAATTTTCCTCTTACAGCTAATGAAAACATTACAATAAAATTAGACTATCACACCAGACCACTAAAAAAAACGTTTTATAATTCAGAAATGTTGGTTTGACTCTTCATACCAACTTAAAGGTTGTTTTTTTTTCAAAAGGTACTTTTAAATTGACAAATGAGCCTCATCAGGAAGAATATTCAAATTTATGAAAGATGACTATTAGAAGCAGGGACCAACAAGAATGGATTTATTCTGAGAGTTTACTGAGTTCTAAAGTGGTAGATGAAGAGTAATACAATAATCAGATCATTTTGACAATCTCAGTGGAATTCATCTTTAAAATAATATTAGTGATAATAAAAGACAATTTCTGAAGGTGTGTAAACAGCGCGGCATGTTGAACATCAGAGGGGTTTGGGTTGACATCTCGGGCAGACGCCTTCCCAAGTGTCCAAATCAACAAGTCACAAGCCACCGTCGCCGACCTTTGTCACCAAACAGCCAGATTATCAATTTGTGATGATGGCTCAGACAGTCAAAACAAAATCCAGATTTCTCTCCACCACCAGAGCAGATAAGCCCAAAACTCCCATCAGATCTGTAGTCAGTCGGTTCAGGCTGAGTGTTTACCGCGTGGCGTGCTAATCTGAGCAGATAGAGATTCAGAGAACTGGATATGTGCACCGCTCTCCGGGCCAGGCTGCGCGCTGACTCACTGCTGCCTGGCTTCCAGGCATGCTTTTTTTTTTTTTTTAATAAATAAACAAAAATCAGGAGCTCTCAGACGTGGTCGGCTCGTTTCTGTTCAGAATCGCGGATAATTGGCAGCAGAGGATGCAAATTACTGCGTGTTTCCCACCTCCTGCTGTTATGTGGATATGAACAGCTGAGTGGTTCGAGACGGAATAGAAAACGGACGAGGAAAATATAGGCTTTAAATGTCATTTCTGAGCCTTTTAGTCCCATTTCTTTCTGTGCTGCATTTTCTTTTCTCTTCAATAATGAAGACACCTTGAGGATGTTCAGGGCTGTTTTACCTCTTAGACATTTTACTTTGCATTTTATCATGTTGTAACCACAAACGTTAATGTATTTTATTGGGATTTTTTTTTAATTTTTTTTTTGACATAAGTTTAAAGCAGAAGGAAAACTACTCTTGATTTTGTTCATTTTTTCAAAGGTGAAAATCTGAAAAGTGCAGCGTGCTTTTGAATTCATCCCCCTCGAGTCCATACTTAATAGAAGTGACTTTTTTTCTGCAGTTAGGGCTAGGTCTTCAACAATCTTGCAAGTTTGAGGCCCTTTTTCTTGAAAAACCAAAGAGATTTTGCTATTTGAAATAAAAAATCACCACTTCTTTCTTTCCAAAAGATGTTTCAGGCAAGAAAAAATATTTTTGGCAAAAAATGACAGGCCAGTATTTTTGCAAAGGTGACAATAACAGTAATTTTTATATTTGCCACAGATCAGAGCCGTGCGCTCTCTTGGTTTTTTTAATACGCTGCTCTGGTTCTTGGCAGGAATGTGACGCCATACGTTCACCTCCATGTTTCCCTTTAGGTGTAATTCAGGAAAAAGCGTACACACAGGGCTGGGCGGAAAAGTAGAATATTTTCAACTTTTGAAACAGAACATTTCCAAAAGTCTACAATTGTCCACTTTAACTCACAAACTCAGAAAATGTCCACATTTTTCCTAGAAAATATGTCATAAAATGCTCACAATATCTGACTTTTTTTTCTTGCAAATGTTTGACTTTAAGAGCTCAGAATTGTCCAAATGTTTTCTAGATAATCTCTCAGAATAATCTAAAAATTTCAGACTTTTTTGGGGGGTGGAAATGTACTCCTTTTATTCTAAATGCAGTGGCTCAAACTCTATTGCAAGAAACTGTAGCTGAATTTGTCAAACCATTAAAATGCAAAGAAAACAACCTTTTTTTAACCTCAGGATTTCATGTTTGAAACTATTTCTAAAGTCAGGGAGTTTAACCTCACAACTGGGAAACCCAGCCTTTGCAGCTACCTGCAAACGCAAACAGCAAACTCTTTTAATCTCATTATTCCTGCAGATATTGGGTCACATTCCATTAACCCGCAGGTGCCAGTGTGTGCTGCCAGCTTACTGGTGCTGTTTGTCACAAATGGCTGCATGCAGCACACAGCTGTCAGCTGGCTGGTTGTTGTTTAACCTGCTTTCCTGCAGCATCTCCTCTGTTCAGCTCAGGTGATTAACTGGGGGAATAAACAGCTGAGATGAAATAATCTGCTGTTAGAGAGAGAAGGTAAACAAGCAGATGGAACCACTTTCTTTCCTTTCTTTTTGCCACGTGCACGCAATAGGTAAAGCACGCGCTCACAAGCAGCGCCACACATTATTGATAACCGGTGATTCGAGCGCCCTCTATTGGGCTTTTTGTTTTTCTTAACCCCAAGTTTGGTCACAGCAAGCAGCTGCTGAAGTCACATTGGATGAATAAATCAGTGTGTTTGGTTTTTGGATTACACAGTGTCATTTTGATTATTCTGCATCATTTATATTTATATTTCTTCATCAAATATTCATTCATTTCTTATTTTTGCGCTCCTGTACCGTCCTCTTTGGTCAGAACTCCCACTGACGCACCAGTGGGAGTTGTGTCCACTCCCCTCTCCTCTCCTGCTTCACACACAACAGCGCGTCTCTACTCACCGAGGCGTGACGCTCACCCAGGGGGCGGGGTCCACAGCTCGCATAAATACCCAACTCCTGACCGCAGTTGAGACAGAACCGCAAACGGAAACCGCCAGTTTCTTTCTCTCTCTTTTTTTATTTATTTTTTACGCACAATCCAAGTCATCGGGAATAAACCATGATCAAGAAAATGTCTCCCTCCGAGAGCGACTTTGACATCCCCGCCAAGAACTGCTACAGGATGGTGATTCTGGGCTCCACCAAAGTTGGGAAAACTGCCATCGTGTCCCGGTTCCTGAACGGCCGGTTCGAGGAGCAGTACACTCCGACCATCGAGGACTTTCACAGGAAACTGTACAACATCAAAGGGGACGTTTACCAGCTGGACATACTGGACACGTCGGGGAATCACCCTTTCCCCGCGATGAGGAGGCTCTCCATACTGACAGGTACTTTTTACTCGCTGATTTAGCTTGTGCAGCTTTCGTGCGTATTTACGCACGCCTGCTCTCCCCGTGCATGGCGATGCGAGTTTCTTGCGAATGCAAAACGCGTTTTGAGTAAATTCAGTGCATTAGCAAAAAAAACAAAAGTTAACCAACTCATCCTCCGCTCCAATTTTCTCTCCAGGTGACGTGTTCATTCTCGTCTTCAGCTTGGACAACCGCGAGTCGTTCCAGGAGGTGCAGCGGCTCAAGAAGCAGATCTACGAGACCAAGTCGTGCCTGAAGAACAAGATCAAGGAGAACATCGACGTTCCTCTGGTGATCTGCGGGAACAAGGGCGACCGGGAGTTCCACCGGCAGGTGCAGCAGGAGGAGATCGAGCAGCTGGTGGCCGGCGACGACCAGTGCGCCTACTTCGAGATCTCGGCCAAGCGCAACGAGAACGTGGACAAGATGTTCCAGGCGCTGTTCACCCTGGCGAAGCTGCCGCACGAGATGAGCCCCGACCTGCACCGGAAGGTGTCGGTGCAGTACTGCGACATGCTGCACAGGAAGTCGCTCAAGCACAAGAAGATGAAGGACATCGGGGAGGCGTACGGCGTGGTGACTCCGTGCGCGCGGAGGCCGAGCGTCCACAGCGACCTCATGTACATTAAGGAGAAGGCCGTGGGAGGCGGCAACGGCAAGGACAAAGAGAGGTGCGTGATAAGCTAAGGGGGGGAGAGAGCGCGAGGCGCAAACCTGCGCAAACAAACAAACACACAAAAAAAATCTTTTAAAGGAAGAAGGAGCCTGGCGCGCGCAGGGCGGCCGGCTGCCGCTCGGACGGAGAGAGGAGCTTTGAAGGCGCCGCCGATGCTGATGCTGCCGCGCGCTCAAACGCAGCACCGTTTCAAAAGGACACTGACCGGACAACCGAGTCCGCTTCTTCTTTTTTTTCTTTTCTTTTTGTTTCAAAAGAAAGAAACCACTGCCACCAAGACGTGTGAGAATGTTAGCTTGTCCTGTCAGTCAGAGCCTAATCTGTGACGTGGCTTCATACCTTGTGAGACTCGCGCGCTGCCGATGCGCAGGTTGTTGCTTTGTTGACGTTTCGCCTTTTGGACAGCTGCCAATGGCTCACATAGAGGCGCGACGTTAGAGGAGAGAATAAAGGCTGTTTACATTTTACTGTAGGTTTTTCTAAAGGCTAAGTACACTTGAATGTTTACTCTAAATCTGGATTATTTTTATTGTTGAATGTGTTATTTATTGTTGGTGTTAATTTGTTTTTCTTTTTTGCAATGAAGTCAAAGAAAATTTAAAAATCCAATAAAAAAACAACAATATAAAATCAAAAATTTAAGTTGTTCATTCTTATTTATTCAATTTTTTGTTGTTGTTGGTTTTGTTTTGGGGGGGGGTAATTCAGTTTGCAGACAATGTAACAGCAAGAATGAAGATAATTTCTTGAGAATCCTAAACAAAAATGCAACAATTGGCATCTTACTGAGATTCTACTTGTTAGATGTAATTCCATTGGCCTATTGAAGAAACAGTACACTGAGAAACAAGCAAAATATAAGACTGAAACTTGGAATTGCAAATCTTGGCCAGATCTCTGGATTTGAATCCAAACTGGATGCAGAAACAACCACTTCTGTCCTGTTACTGCAGCTTCGTCCTCCCACAGAACAGGACCTGCTAGAGCCGCTAAAAATACACTAAAAATATACCTCATTATTAACAGAACTGGTTGTACAGTTGTAAACATTTGTCACTGAAACTCATTGAATGCAAACATTTTTCAGAACAAAAGTGTCCCTATACAGGAAATAATCTGCAAAGTGATACTAAAGATAATTTTCTTTCTTTTTATTTACTAGATTAATAGAGTTGACCCCTAAAACAACAGAACTAACATTAATGGGTTAATTTCATTAAAGGTTTTTTTTTTTATCATTAGCTTCTTAAATAAACTTTCACATGCATTTACCATAAAACGGAAACAATATTGTGCAATAATAGATCTGTTGTGTTCTAAAAGGGAGATTTTTATTAGCTTTATTAGCTTATGTAATCTAATAAAGATTCTAATGTAATCTTTATTAGATTACATAAGAATCTAACAAAGTCTAAAATATCATTCAAGTATTGTACTTGATGAAGTACAATACTGCCCTTGTTATCTTTACTGGATTGATTATATGGCATAGTGATTATTAACTTTTAAGGTCAGTACTCAATAGTTGTGTGATTCCGTAACTAATTACGCTTGATGGTAACAAAATTGACAATTTCAAGCATTTTTGTGATTAACTCCACTTGCTAGCATACATGCTAAAAGCTCCAGACAAATTACAGTTTTTCACAATATGTTGTTTGAGATCTTAATAAGAGGAAGTGACATAATTTTCCAGGCAGTTTGCTTTGCTCTGGCAGAATATGGCACTGATTTAAAAGGAAAGTACATTAATGTAGCAGAGTCAACAGAAACTGGCTACTGAAACATGTTAGGACAAAAACGTGAGACGTTACCAAAAGAAAACTAATAATGAAAACGATGTCTTGGGAAAACACGGCAGCCAACCGAGACATCGGGAAGTCACGTTTTTACAACTCTGTAAGACTAACAATCCCTAAGAATAACAAATGACTACAATGTGAAGAAATGAAAAACATCTGAGCAAAACAGAGCAAACATAACGACTGGATGTCGATTGTGTCTCCAAATATAGAACCACTCAGCTGCAAAACTCAAGAGGAATGTAATATTTTTCTGAGTAATAGCTCACTCTCAGTCAGCTTGGATGCTGAGTATTTAAGCTTTATTGAGGTCAATCCACAGATTATTACTTGTATCTTGGTTTAGACTTTAACTAGGCCATTCTAATGTGAAAGTCCTAGAACTAGACCATTGTACTATCTAGTGTTGTTGATTTTCTATTTCACCCTCTAACAGGTTTTCTTGTAGTACTGCCCTGTTTTAACCTCCATGTATATTTCCATTTTCTCTGAACGTCTTTCCCTCCCTGCTGAAGAAAGACATCCCCAAAGCATCATGCTGCCACCTCCGTGTTTTCCCGTGAGGAGAGTGTGATCGGGGTGCAGTTTCAGGTTCTCTCAATGCTTTACAAATAGTTCAAAACGTTGAATTATTATCCCGTCTGACCAGAGCACGTTCTGTTTGCTATGCTGTACGGATTGTTCTGCAAGGTTTTGAATAATAATAATTTAAAAAAGATGCCTCGCTGCAGATCGAAGCCAAGCAGCCACTTTGCTCTTATCTCAGTTTTACTTCTGCGTCGTTTAATCCCGCCTCAGACATGCTCCGGGGTCAACCGCAAGACACGCTGTCCAGGGCTCTTCTTTGCATGTGACGTTATCAGCAGCAATCCTGCAGACTCTATCCCTGGGAATGTTACAGAGAAACAAAGAGAGAACATCCTGCGTTGGACTCTGTTTGCGTGCGTGTGTGAGCGAGAGAGAGAGAGAGACAGAAAACGTCTGAAAACAGTTGGGGCCTCACAGAAAACATGTAGGACCCAGACTGGATTGGACAGTGTGTCCTCCAAACCAACAGAAACGCATGAGAACAGGAAACAGCATTTGTTTCTCCGGTGATGACATTTACGCTTTACAGCCTGACCCTCAATTAAACTCTGCAAAAACACACCTCACTGTACATTTCCAGCGAACCGCTGTAAACATGCCATAATCATCACATAAGGACTGACAGAGGAGTGATAAATTCCTCAATATGCACAGAATGTGACAGACCAGGAACAAAACTGATGAGGCAGGAGAAGTTTTGATCAGGAATGTTTCCTAGAACAGTGTAACCTTCGATAATTTGGTTGGATAAAATGCGTTCTCCACTAAGCACTGTGAAACAGGAACGTCGGTGTAATCCTCTGTTGAGTCAGGTATTCGATATTTTCACCCGTCGGTGTTCTATAATTTGCTTTATTTGGAGTTAAGCTGATTAACAAGTGCTCAAAGTTTATGCACTACAGGCCAAAATCATCAGGTTCACAGGGATCACAAATAACTGAAATGAACTGAGAGAATATTGTTTTCAATTAATTTTTTTGTTGTTGTTGTTCATTTTAGCTTTAAAATCTGTGAAATATATGTTTAGCATCCCAGTCAACATCCCATTCCAGTAAATGGCGGTAGTGAACGTCTTAACGTTGCTTGCCAACAGCCAGAAAAAAAGAAGACATCATGAACAACACCATGTACCATTAGGACCAACCGGTGGAAAAAAACAAAAAAACACCACCAGAAGTCGCGAGCTCATACGTGCAACCTGTGAGCGAGCGACATCAATGGCAACGGTCAGGTATCTGTGTCCATAGACAAGAACGGGTGTTTGGATTAACATTAAACAAGGAGTAAGGGGAGAGTTCAGGGCCATGCAGGGTTTGATGCTTGGAATTACCGATATGAGGTATTGTTATTATGACAGTAGCTTCCGCTGTGTGCGCTGCTTCGGAAGAACACGCATCTTCCTGTCTTCGTAGGACTCTCGACTCTTTTCAGGATCAAATGTCACGTGTTCATCTGTGTTGTGCAAAGAAAGGAAAAAGCATCCCTCCTCATTTTGTTTGACCTTTAGTTCTTGGAGTTTGACTCGCTTTTGAAAAGCAGGAACTATCGTGAAATCTACTGGCAGTGCAAATCAGTCATGAGGATGAAATCAGATGCTAAATGCTTCACTGGTAATTAATGATACAGTGATGAAGGTCTGATTATGCGACACCATGTCATGTCTGACCTTATGTGCATCAGAAATCGTGGGAAAAAAAAAATCATGAGGTTTTCAAAGGAGCCGATGTGGACTAATGCGCTTGAGGTTATGTCATAATTATAGATAGGATCTCAGCTTCTTGATTTCTAACATCTTCATTTGATCAAATTAGAGAAACGTATTAATTCTACATTCATCCATCCACCGATAAAGATTAACCGATGGACTTTTTTAACGCGGGACAATAAATCTATAACAATGTGTATCACGATACCTTATCAATAGATAATACAGACTATTCACTGAACTCCAATATAGAACAACACAGCATTCTGGGGGATGTGGTAGAAAAAGGGAAGACTTTCTCATGGTGAGAAAGTCTTCCCCCTGGGTAAGACAGGGAAGATCGTGTCACCAGTTTGGCCGTATTTCAGAAACTTAAAAGGAAAGGCAAATAAATATAAAGTACTGAAACTGTGATGTTTTTTTCAGCCATATCATTCAGCCCTAACCAGTGGCAATTATTTTTGACATCGGTCTCACCAATGTGCTGCCAATTTTTTATTTTTTTTTGGCCTGATTCTTGAAGCCAATGTTCTACATTTTTAAAACAAACCCAATAGCCACTGAGAGCTGATCATTAGGATGCTTTGAGCTGTCGGTGTTTATAAAGCGCACCGTTGGCTTTAAGAATGCAATGACTATGATTTTTTAAAGGAACTGGTGGACAGAATGATTCAGTTCAAAGTTCACATTAGCATTATCAGCTGTTAGGTCGTCAGTGTGAAGTTGAAACAGTTAAACATGACTTGCGGTTTCATCACTGCCTTCTTAAAAGTCAAGGAATGTCCCAGTACATTGACTGTTATCATCTCATCTTTTGTTGTTCAAGAGCATTTTCTTTACAATCAGTAATGGAACAAAAAGCCTTTTTTTTCTGATACAATAGTGGGCATTTACGATTTAGCTTTTGTAAGAGCGCCATCTGTTGTGTGCATTGCAGGTAAAAGTCAACTAAAACAGGACAGTTTGCAATTCTGTCGGCCTCACCCAAAGAACACAAACAAGCAAACTGGGAACAAATGTAGGATTTATTGGTGTGAAAACAGTAAATATAACACAATGCAGTGTAAAGTGTGCACATATTTAACTTGCAAAGCAACAGAAAATACTTGAAAACATATCAGACCAGTTTTTTGCTAAACTATGAAGCAGTAGTTTCATCTACCAGTAATGCGTCAATGCTTTTCTGGATCGGGACGTCACTGCAGTGAGTGACTGAACTCAGTACAAATTGCCTTCAAAGACTTCATAGAATATCTCTGACTTTACCAAACTACTTTGGTGCTGCATTCAGTCTGTAGCTTTTTGTTCTGAAAGACCTTTGCTCTCATGTATTTATAGTGTGCTTCCTAATTCCAAATCCCCTCAGATCTCGCCGGTGAGCATGAACTGACTGCCCTACAAACTGAGCACGCATGAAATATTTAGCACGAAGCAAACTGTTCCTCGCAGCTTTGAAACAAGAGGAACTTCCTTTTCAGTCTGGCTTCACGGTTCAGTTGAAGGCCGTTGGTCATGTCTGCGCACAGAAGTTGTTGATACACCAAACTGTCACCTCTCGCACAAAATGATTGACTGATAAAGAGGAGATGGGTGGCAGAGTGTCTGGCTTGAGCTCTTGTAATGCGTAATGTATTTATGTTGCAGCCTGAGCTGTGCCTCCTCATCTTCAGATCCAAATCTGTCAGAGCTCTTCTTCGTTTCTGACACACTGTTACGTAAAGACACCTAGCATACAGAGTCCAATTAATGATTGTACTCGCCTGCACAGTGGATGGAGAAAAGGGATTTGCCAGAAAATTCAAGCATAGCTTCAGTTATGCTTGGATTTGTTTCAGTATCCACATTTTTGCATCTATAGTAGCACCGATTACTCAGAAAAACCTTGTTAATTGGTAACTTTAATTGCTGTCAAAGGGCTACATGGTTAGGACTCCTTCCTCATAGGAGACACAATCCAATTTTGCCATTTTCTAATCAAGCTAACTTATGTTTTGGAGACCACTGGTTGTCCCTGGAGAAAACCAGCACATTCATAGGGAGAACATGGGAACTCCAAGAAAAAATTAATTGGCAAAGCATGCCAACCCAAGAATAGGGTGGAAACAGCGACAGCAGCTAAACGCCAATAAGGGCAATTCAGATTGACCAACTAACCCTGGGATGGATGTCATACAATAGCAGCTGATCCATCTGAGATCCAGTCCTCAAACTACAAATAAATGCAAAGACAACAAAGGAAATCAAACTAGAATTTGACCAAAAGAGGAAAAACGATCAAGAGAATCTCAACAGCACATCAAAGGACAGATTATTGAAGTGCCAACACTGTAAAAAAAATTAAGCAAGTACAAGGAGCTAACTAGAGCTCACTTTTACATTTACACTTATTTCTTCTGGATGAGAATTTCTACAAGTAAATCATAGTATTTCTAGGACCTCATTAAACTTTTCCAAAAGCAGATTTCAAATTGGCACAGCAGCTTTGTTATATACCATCAAAAGAGAGGGTGAAATGGTGTTTTGTTTTTTTTACTTCTCCTGACAAATTACTTGTCTCAATATGTTTGCTGCTCCTTATGTTCCACTTGATGTTTCTGTTTATTAACAATTTTCATTGGTGTAGTTTTCTATAATCTGTGTTCAAACGTTTTCCAGAAAACACTCTGGAGTGGCTTTAAGGCACTTATTGCATGTCACAAAGGAAAGTTCAAAGCAACAAGAAGTACTACATCAACACTGTCCATACACTGATGAAAATACAAAATACATGCAAGTTTTAGTTCAAATCTATGCAAACCAATGAATACCTTTCTTGAGATGGCTTTTCAACATTAATGAAGTTATTAGGAATACAGAGATTGGTTATTCAAAATAGAATAGGTTGATTCTAACTAGGAAATATGAGTTGTATAAAAAAAATATCCTTAAAATCAATTAAAAAACCCTTAATTCTGTCTTGAGCAGTGGGTATGTTGCAGAAAACCTCTGCAGTTTTGATTCCAGATGATTGGACCTTCAGGACTTCGGAGGAGCTTCACTGCTGCTCTAACTTCACCAACAAGCATCGCAGTTTATCCACCAACACTGCAGAAGTACAAAGAAGTTTGGATTATTCGACTGAAGGTTCATTAATGATTAGTGTTCATCTTATAGCAGCTCTGAAACATAACAGCACAACCTAACACAGCAAAAACCAACGGTGATTCCATACCTCCAGCAGGCGGCCTTTGGATGCATTCATAGCCTCTACAGGCATTGATCAGCTCTTCCAGGGATTCGGGGCATTGACGGGGAAGGGGTTCTTGATAACGCTCTTCAACTACTTTTACATGAAAGATGTCCTTATTAACAATATAATCTGGAAAGAGAGAAAGGAAAACTTTAAATTCATGTCTGTGTTTCTTGTATATTACCTTTAAAACAGTTCAAGACCGTGAATGCAAGGGCTTTGACGTGCATCCATTGGCAAAGTTCAATGGATGGAGTAATTACTTATGGGTGTCATTATTCCCTTAAACAGATATTAAGGATGTAATGACACAAAAAAAATCATGCGTAAGGTTGTGGTTTAATTGTAATATCATGGCTTTGTTCAGTTTACGTCTTTCAAGAGAAATAAAAAAAAAGGTAGACATTATAGAACTGACTGGAGATTTGGTAATTCAGCCAGGCACAGTAAAATGTATACAGTGGTTTGATGCACCTTTCTTTCCCCTCAAACTTCCAGTTTGAGGGGAAAGCAGCAGAGTCTAGTGACAGCTGAGAATCCGTTCACTTTTTAATGTTGTGCTACACAACGTTGCATTGCACTGTTAGTTCTGCACCAGTGACGTGCGGTGAGGTTCATAGCTGGTGAGGCACTGACTTAATCATAATCAGATTTACAAATATAGACCACCTGCATGTTATTGTTTACATAAGGAACTTTTGCGCATGCGGACAACGCTGGAGGTCAAAAAGACAATTCTTCTACATATCATGCATAGCTGTAGAATAATTCCGTTAACTCAATCAAACTTGGACATGTAGATATTGTAATTTTTGTGCTCCACAGTGAAGGGAAAAACCGTTAAAGTCCAACTCAAAACCACGTCTTTCTCGCTCTCTGCATTGGCCAGGCTACACACAGACTCGTTGCTATAGTAACTGACGACAACGCCCCTAAAAAAAGGACTCAAATATTTCCCACACAAAGAGCAGAAGATTCAGTCTGTTTATTTTGCGATTATTAATAAGTGATCGCTGTATCCACAGTTATGTAGCTCATCAAACTTTAGACACTTTTTCCATAATCTGTTAATCAAACTGAGAAACACTTCTGTTTCTACATTGTTTAATTTATAATACACTTACACTTTGATTTCATTAGTAACTCATAATGATGTCTCCTTGATTTGTAGCTGCCTTTGCTAAAATAACTTTCACTGACTAATAATTAATGTTTTTATACATTTGATAGGAATCCTTCAATGGAAGAGTGAGGAATTTTATTCAAATTCAAAGATTGAGATTTATATATTAAAAAAATAACTAAATGACCTTCATTGCTTAGATCTGCTTTCATCTTCTGGAAAATAGTCGAATCCCCTCGATTTTGCTTGTAATTGTGACAGTGCAATGACAATAAAGTTGAATTCTATTCTATTCTATTCTATTCTATTCTATAATTTGTACCCTGACGACAAAATAAACATGGTAAGCAACTTGATATTACCTTAAGGTCAGACACTACATTTTTACAATTCATCATTTTAAATAAAACGATTGTATCTCCAAATGGATTTGGTGCGAGAACAACAGAATTCTCACCAAAACATCCATATAAAAATCCCCTGGTGTTTGAACTGGGGCATTCATTTCCCTATGGCAAAATCTCACATACTTTCTCTTTATGTCATTACAATTTAAAAATATAGAAATAAAAGTGTTTAGAATGACTTGAAAAAACTGAGCTTGTCCTTGCTTGTTAAAACAGACACTCACCTGCAAATGGCTTCCTCTGAGTTGCAATTTCCCACATTACGATTCCCAAGCTGAAAAAAAGCGTTACTGTGGATGACTTGAAGTCTTTCGGAAAATCTTAAAGACTAGATGTTTGGAATACCTAGTCGTTTGAGCAGCAGTCTGTCATGACACTGACCTGTATATCTCACACTTTTTGCAGTAATGTTTCATGCCCTCTTTTAGCATCTGGGGGGAGGAGTAGCACAGAGAACTGATGTCTTTGTCCTTACGCTTGGTGACAGTCGCATTTCTCAGCGACGTCTCAGTTTTAGCCAGTTCCAAACCGCCCAGCTGGAAAGAAGAACAGCGGCGTGAGGATTGTGGAAGAGTTGCCATGGCGTTGATCGCTGGAGGCTTTAGCTTCACTACCTTGACTCTGTAGTTCTCATCCACAAAGAACTTTTGGCTGGTGATGTCAGTGTGAAGCTTGCTTTTCTGCTCGGTCTGATGCAGTCTAGGAGACATTAATAAAACATCGTCATTTTAGCGTCAAACCGTTTTCAGTTTGATTAGCTAGGGTGACCACATTTTGATTTCCAAAAACAAAAAGAGGACAATTGGCCCAATCCTGCAACGGACTGACAAACATCATCATCCGGGATGCCTGATTTATTGATATCAACAGAATTGTTGTGATGTTAGCCACCTTTTAAAATATCAGTATCTGTCAAAACTAAACAAAACTTTGCTGATATGAACAAACTGCGTTTATTACTTTTGTATTTCAGGAGGGTGAGGAGGTTGGTCATGTGGTCGTAGTGCGATCACATGGCAGCAATGTCGATGCAGGATTGTGTTTAACTGAAGCAGAGAAGCAGTGGAGGCAGTGCTTTTCTGTGGTGTGGGAACAAGGATGACTGGGTGTAGGTGCAGGTGAGGATGTGGTGGCTTGTTTGTGGGCATCTTTATGGTATTGAGGTGCCCTTTAACCTTTTGCCTTGTTACGATCACAGTCCTGATCCAGGCCTGTTCTAGTGGCTCAGTGGGAGGTCTGGGCCTGGATCAGGGCTCAAAACTCTAAAATGGTGCATGATTTTATGATTCTCTTTAGAAATAAAACTAAATGATAAATAAGATGAAGCAAAAGTATTTTTATAATAGAAATGTAAGATAATAAATAAAAACATTATTGATTTAGTGGAAAAGCTTATCATTATCAGGGTCCCAAATCTCTTCCAATATTGTTTTAGTGTTGGGAACCTTTGCCAGATAATGTACCACATAGGGAACGATTAACTTTTTAGTTACCTATGTGGCATTAACAAGTAGAGATTTTTGTTGGGTTCTGATGCAATCTTGAAGTGAAAAATCTACCAGTATGGATGTTGATGAAAATTGAGCAAGGTTGGGTTGAGGTAAATAAGTATGTCTATGAGTATGTTTAACTTTGTTTATCTGTGTGGAAACTTACAGCTGGCTTGGGGATACACCTGGATGTCGTTTCCAGATTATACTTAGATTAAAGGACAGCTCAAGAGTAGTGGGACAGATAAGGATAGTGGATAAGACGGGGTTGTGGTCGAGGCGTGGGTGTTATAAAATCTCCTTGTACCCGTTTCACTGTTTCACCTGTCAGTGGAAAATAACGGCCTCTGCTGTGGTATGTGGGGTTGTGACTTAAATGTGTGTAAAGCTTGGTTAGCCTGTAGCATTATTGTTTAAAGCTAACTTGTTTTTACATCTGCCAGTTTTGTTGCTAACTTTTGAGTCGGGTTTGGAGTGAGATGTGGCTCGGGTGAGGCATAGTATTGTTGAGACAGTATGAGGATTCAGTAATAAACATAGTAACCCTATTTGGTGCTGCATCTCCACCATTTGTGGTATTCCATTATCTCTTCAACACATCTGTGCATGCAGAGTTCACTGTAGCACCACTCTTATCATCCCTGATCACACAGCACTGTTTTGAATGACTAGTTAAAAACCTAGGAACCAATGTTCTTATGTTTTGTGAACTATGTCTGGGTAGCGTGATGATTTGAGCTGCTGTTCAATGCGTATTCAAACCTCCAAAGCACCGATGGAAGATAAGCAAGCAAACCAATGTCGTAAAAAATAACTTATTCTTCAGGGAGAGAGAAAAAGTGGAAGAATAGATAAAAGCCAAGATAAAGGTATGTTTGTGTA
>CAEGAG010159451.1:0-28699 GCA_903067065.1 Brachyrhaphis terrabensis
GGTGTCAGCTACAGGTAAGACGCCTCCTGGTGTCAGCTACAGGTAAGACGCCTCCTGGTGTCAGCTACAGGTAAGACGCCTCCTGGTGTCAGCTACAGGTAAGACACCGCCATACCTTCTCCCTCCTGCAGTGCCTTCTGGTCTCCCACCGCCTCTGGGACCAGCTTGGCGTACGAATGTTGAGGACTGGAATCAAACTTCTGGGTGTCAAAGTAGACGGACCCATTGGACTCGTACCTGCAGACATCCCAGAACCGAACGAATAAGAGGCAGCGGCTGCTGGAGCGTCTTTCAGATGGTACTGTCCTCACCCGTAACCGTTGGAGACGATTTTCCTCACAAACTCCACAATCTCCGGCACGTACTCACTGACTCGGGTCAGAACGTCGGCAGGCAGAACCTGAGGGGCGTGAAGAGAGAGATGAAGCTCTCGCTCAGCTGATCGGGCGGAGGGGGCGGAGTCTGCGGCTTACGTTCAAGGCCTCCATGTCTCTGTGGAACTCCCCCTCCCAGAACTTCGGCAGGACGGAGAAGATGGAGTTCTCTGTGACTTCGCTTCCAAACTGCCTGTCCAGCCAGTCGGACAGCAAGTCCTTCGAGTTCTCCAGCAAAACCTGGGAAAATAATTAAAAACAAACTCTGTTACAGAGGAACTGGAACAGCAGCAAGCTGAGGAGTTCTGCAGCGTTTCGGTCCGTCTGACCTCAGCCAGAGGCTGCAGCGCGTCAGCTGCTGCGTTGCTCTCCATCGCCACCTGCAGGGGCTGCAGCGCGGCGGCGACGGCGGCGTCCAGACGCTCCAACATCTGCTTCTTATCTGGGTCCGTGGTGGAGGCCAGCTGCTCCCGGAACGGCTGCAGGAAGATGGAGGGGAAAACTGACTGGACCGGACCGGACCGCCATGTTGTTCCTGACCCGATCTGGACCGGCGCATCGCTCCGGATCCCATCCCTGACTCACCACTTGTGCGTTCAGGACATCCTGCAGGATCTGAGCCGCCTGCGGCCGCTTCTCTCTGTACTGCTCCAGGAGGAAGTTCTGCCGGGCCCGTTTGATGATCTGAACCAGGAAAAGAACCAGATGCCTGAATTATCTGACTGCTACATTTTGTTTGTTAGCAGACACCCGCAAAAAAAACTGCATCAAACTCATAATTATGCATTTGTTAAAAATAATGCGAGGTCCCGGTTGGTTGAGTGACTTCTGTAATATTTCAGGAGCAAAATCCAGAAAATTTCCAGAAACATTTAAAGATTTAATTTGCTGCAGAGACGGTTCATTTAATTTAGCTTATTGAGCTGTAAATCACCATGTTTTTACACGTTTATTGTTTTTTCACTTTGCTGTTGAGAAAAAATTAAACATTTACAATAATTTAACTATTTTTTGCTTCACAAATTAAAGGAGTAAAAGGACAAATTAAACCTCATTAAGGTTTAATTTGATCAAACTTAATTTGAACAGTTTCAAGATTTCAAATGTGGAATTTTGGAAATTATTTTTGTAGATCTCAGTTTTCACTTTGACTTTAAAGTTTTATTGATCAGAATCGATTTTTAAAAGCAGTAAAAAACTGGTTGAACATTTTTTGATACTAATGAGACGTTCCAGTTTACCTTCCGTATATTGGACCGTTTCAAACCTTCAGAACCTTCCAGAACCTTCCAGAACCGGTGGATTCTCACCTTGTCGTCGATGTCTGTGATGTTCATGCAGTAGAGGACGTCGTACTTGAAGTAATCCCTCAGGATCCGCCGCAGGATGTCGAAGGAGATGTAGGACCTGCAACAGAGGCGGAGCGGCTGGTCAGGACGGAGCGGTTCTGGCTCGGTTCTGGGTTTCTGGTTCTGACCCGGTTACCTGGCATGTCCCATGTGTGAGGCGTCGTAAACGGTGGGTCCGCAGCAGTACCACGTCACCTTGTTGCCCTTCTGTGGAACAAATGGCTCCTGGAACGACGAGACGGCGATTAAACAGAACCAGCTGAGTCTGAAGTACCTCAGGGCTCAGCGTTCGGACCAGCCTGGTTTCTGCTCTATTTGGGGTTTTTCTACAGTAAAACTTCACAGCTTCGCAGGTGACTTTTAGATTTATTGGCCTTTAGCAGCAGACAGACTAATTTCAAATGTTACTGTGTTGCCTTGAAGATGTTAAACTGTTTATTTTTTCATCTTGAATGTAAAATGTTTATATTTTTTGTATAATTCTGGCTTAATTATTGCTCTGAGTTTGTTGTTTTTTCAACAAATGGTCTTTTTTACAGTATGTATACTCCGGTTAATGATTAATTAATTTCTAAATTAGCTAAAGATTATTTTATTAATCGATTAATCATGATTAATCACTTCAGCCTTGGTTTGTGATTATAATCCCCCATTTGAGAAAGTGAGGTATAAATTTTTGTGCCACTATATTTTTGTTATAATTCCTGTAAATAAATGAGAAATTCTGAATTTCTTGATGGATCCTTTAAAGCTGCAGTATCTAACTTTTATAAAAATAAACATTTTTCACAGAAAAAATCTGTCACCATGTTATGACAGTACAATATGAGACAGGTAATCTCCCAGTGCTAACTAGAAACAACCAATCAGAACAGGGGGCGGGTCTTAGTGCTGTCAATCATCCTGGCATGCACGGCCTCATCCTCCTCTACCTCTCTGCTATGCTGCAGTTTTTCCTGTTCGCAGATCAGTTCAGATTACGGCAGTTTTTCTGCAGCAGTAAGTTGTCTTTAGCACATTTAGCAGTGACTATACAAGGCTGATTGACAGCATGAAGCCTCCTGGCTCTGATCGGTTGTTTTTGTTGCATTTCTTCAGATGGCAATAATAGCAGGGAAGAGATAATCACAACATGGTTACAGTTTTAACAGATTGTTTTTGTAATAAAGTTACATTCTGCAGTTTTAACCTGTAGGCAGGTGAACTCTTTCCCGCTTTAAATCTGTTTTCATCTGTTCATTTCGTCCAGATTTCAGTTTGGATCGGTACTGTACTACAGTACTTTTTTGGAGCTGCTATGAGGGCGGCACATTACTTATCCAGAGGGAGCTTTGGCACCCTTAGCTTCCCCCCAGCGCCACCACTGCTCCTTATTTTTAAGTTTCTTACACATGTGAGCTGATTTATGGATCATATTCTGCCAGATCAGGTGAACATGCAGAGATTTTAGCACCTTAAGGTGCAGCGGCTGCCGAGTTCTGCAGCCCAGAGTTGCTGGTTCTACGCCGTACCTTGGTTCTGGTCAGGCTGTTGTAAAGCCGCAGCTGAGGAACTTCTGTTCCCGCCGGTGGCGACCATGGAGGCTGGACCCGCTTCCCCTTCACTGGAATAAAACCAGAAACTGGTGACAATCACACCAGACGTGGCAGAGGAGACAAACATGATCCGCAAATAAAACCTCAGCTTGTTTTTACTCAAGTAAAAGTAAAAAGTAAAAAGTAACCGTCCCAGGAATTACTGAAGAGTAAAAAAGTGACTCAAGTACTGAATAACTGATCAAAACATCATTTAATATTTAAAAATTAGCATAATTAGAGAGACCACAATATAAATTACATGGAAATGTTGGCATTTTAAAGACCAAAATGAAAATAATTCAGATGAATGTCATAATTACTAAAGAACAAAACACAAATACATTTATTTGAATATGAAATTTAACAAAAACTAACAAGAGCAGAGATACTTCATAATAAAATTACTCAAGCAGAAGTAATTTTATCCTCCTAAATGTACTTTTTTTCCCCCAAACGTTACTCAAATGTAACTCAGGTAAATCTGGTTTCTCATGTTAAAAAGCAGAAATCATTCAGATGTTTGTGAAAATCTTTAAATATGATGAAAAAAAGGTTGATTCCTGTTTCATCCAAATATTTAACATCTAAAAAGATTTTATTGTTTCAGTTTAAACACATTTTAGATGTAAAATCTGCAAAACTAAGAAATGAAAGTTTTGACAGCAAAATGAAAACTTTCAGGAAGATTCATGAAGTTTTGTAAAAATAAATTGATCTTTTATTGCATCAGCAGAAAGTCACACAGAACTAGAGATGAACCGATCAGATATTAATCAGTCCAGATATCAAAAGAAAATCTAGATCGGATATCGATGACAATCTATTCAGTCTAATTCTACGCTTTGAAATTTGTTTTACATTATATTTAGAATTTCTAAATGCATTTTCTGAACCATTTGGAAGAAGGTTTGTTGTAGTTAATGTTTATCAGTTTCTTTATTGTTATTTATTTTATATTGGCTGTTATTCTCCTTACTGCCTGAACAGATTAAAGTAGTTTTTACACGTTTGACCCAACTGGTGGAGCTGTTGGTGTGTTTCAGTGAGCTGGTGCAGAGTTATCAAATTAATTTATAATTCAGTTCATTTATGTCTGTGTTTAAAAAAAGAAGCTTTTTGTCTCTATCAGATCGGTATCGGCCTGTGGAGTTTTGGAAAAACTCTAAGACTAGGACTCAAAGGGTTTAAAAGAACAAACACAGATTTATTAGATACGATTGCAAAAGGAGAGGTTGAAGTACAGACAAGGCTGTTAGACAAGCTCTGAATACATCATACAAAATGTCAGATTTTATACACGTTCTATTTCACACCTAAGGGCAGGTGTGAACAAACAGTTCCTGTAAAAGATCAACACCTCTCATAGGACAAAGGAGGTGAGAGGGCACGAAGTATCAGGTCGAAAGGTTTATTAGATGGAACATCATGACCTTGTTCAAACCACACGTATTCTATGCACAGTGTCAGCAAAAGTCTAGCGTCTAAGAACCATATTGACTCATTATCTCACATCACACCTTGGGTTCAGTGGTTTCAGCTGCAGGGGTGTGAATACTATTTGAATACTACTTGCTTAAATCATGTGCAAGGAAAAAGCTAAGTGCAAGGAAACTGACAAAGAACATTCGCTTCTGCAGGTACTTCCCCTTTCTGGTTATTAAATACTAAACCCCAGGATCGGTGCATTCCTACACAGAACGACCCGTTCTGATGCTGCGGACTCAACACGGATCCCACAGCATCACAGAGCCTCTGCCGTGTTTAGCAGTGGAACCAGCTGGAGGTCCAGCAGGGCTGATCGGACTCAACATGTTTACGTTTGAGATGGTGGGACAGGAACCACTGTGTACCGGTTGTCATAGTGATTTCTAAATTTTTACTCATTGCATTATTATCTTTGTTTTACTCATCTAAGATTCAGCTTCTATACTCATCTACTCATTTCATCCATTATATTAAGAATCATGTTGTAAGTACTGATTACATTATTGATTTATAATTATATTCTTATTGCACTTTTTGTCTGTTTGACCTTTTACTTCCAGATCATAGTTTGGTTCATATTGACGGTTGGAGTGAAACGTTTTAGCATTTATAGTATGCTATAAAGTTTGTAAAGATAAGGAACAAACGGTTCTAGGTGTTTACATCTGTGCAAGTCTATTTAGGCCAGATCATTTCCTTCAGAAGTCTGATGACTCTCATTGATCAAGGAAAAGTATCCGTTATGCCTTGAAATGTTCCTTAATACTAATTTTTCTATCATTCATTGAGACATTCTGCTGATGCATTAAAGATTTACTTACTTTTTGAGAGTTTTACAGCAGCTGCTGTAGCTGAGTAAAGAGGAAAAGCAGAAAAAGCTGAAAGAAAAGTTTCCAGAAAGGACCGATGATCTGGTAGGACAACATGCAGTGAATGGACAAACAGAAACAGCAGCTGTGATGTTTCTGGGGCTGCAGGTGTTCCTGACCCTGAGCTGTTTGAGCAGCGATAAGCTGCTGCGTCGCAGAGCGCCACCCACAGGCCAAAGCTCTAACTGAAACATTCCAGAGGAACTGTGGGTTCATGGTTCTCTGCAGAAACCTGCGTCACATCAACCGTCTACTCACTGATGCCGTCTGTGCTCAGGTCCTGCTGCAGGGCGGAAATGTGTCTGTACCAGCGCAGAGCGTGGACGTGCTGTGGGGCGGGGGGGCAGGGGAGGAGCCTAAAGGCTGTCAGGTCGGCCTGGGAGGGGCCGAAGCCCGCCAGGTAGCTGCGTGAGGTCAGGTAGTCGTTGAGAGCCGCCGTCAGCGCGGCCTCCTCGTTAATCTGCAGCAAGGAGCCAAACTCAAAGGCTGCAGAAACAAGAGGGCAGACATTAGCAGCCGAGCAGCTGCAACTGTCCTCATCCTCTGGAGAGAAAAAATCAGAGCAAAGCCTCTGATCAAATCCTCACTTCCTCACAGAAAACCATCCAGCAAGCAGCTAAAGTTATCCTGATCAATGCTTGTCAGGACTTTAGAGAGATTTACTGCAAAAATGTAGAAAATAAGGGGCGAATCATCTTCAGGAGGGAACGACATTCTTCTACGATACTTAAAAGAGGACAATCAAAACCCTGAAATGTGACCTGAGTGGAAACCGGTTTAAGACGAGTTCAACATGGATTTAACTGATGCAAACCATCTGCTGATTCCTAACAAGATGTGTTTAAAAACACTAAACATAACCATGATCAAATAAAGGAGCCAATCAGATCTAAAATGATCAGAAAATGCACAAAACAAAAAGATGATGCGTTCACAAAGAAAACAGGAAAGAGAAAACAAGATGAGAATTCAGCACCAGAACAAAATGAAAGAGAAACCATGCATGAAGATGAAGGTTGAAAATGGGGAAAAAAATATTTCACATCATGCAGATTGCAAAATACTTAAAGGATGAAACAAACCTTTTTACATGACTAATATGATATACAGGGTATCTTTTATTAATTAATGTCAATATTAATGTCATAAGGAGATTAAAACTGAGCAGCGGAAAAGGAAAACTGTGAACATAATGCCGAATTGAAAATATTCAGGCAATGTTAAATTATATTTCCTTTATTCATTTCTTTGTTTTACAAAACATAAACGCTGACATAAAAAGTCTTGAATGATCGTTTCTTAAACAGAGTTCCGCTGATTTAGCCGAGCTGCTCGCTAACAGAGCTAACAGAGGCTAATTTAGCCTGACAGCCCCTGAAACATTAAACCGACCTGCCTCTGCTTCTTACCGGCTTCATATCTGAGGAAACATCGATGATAATAACAGGTAATACGCGGTAAAACTGTACCTGTATCCGGTGAGCTCGACATGGCCACAGGTCTGAATGAGATGCTGATGCAACAATAACCGGACCGGAAGCAGAAACAGGAATCAATGTTTCAGAACTCCGGCAGCGGGGGACACTAATAACTGTCGGACTCACTAACACATGTGTCACAACAGGTGTTTTTCAGTATAAAATAATTTTTAAAATGTTGACTGGGTTCAGCAATCACTCAAACAGTGCAATATAATTAATCAATTGATAAATTAAAGTCAGTGACGCATTTCACTTGTCTATTTCTGATTAGTCTGTCTAACAGATAATAGAAAATTATATATAATTAAAATTATATATATTATATAAATTATATATATATATATATATATGTTTTCATCCATCCATCCAATTAAGTTTATTTAGTGTTTATATGTTTATAAATATATAAACACTAAATACAGTGTTTGTACATATATTTATATATATCATGGCAACATGTCATGACAGAGATCAGCATTTGGTTCTGCTGAAACAAAGTATTTTATTTTATTATAACCTGTTTTACAACATGCAATATATTTACGGTTGTTCCAGTCGATATGAGAATTTTTGCATTTTGCATGCTTTCCCATGTTTGATTTCTCCCTCTTGCAGAGATCTTTAATAAATAAAAACCTCAAGGACTGTAAGGCGAGTATTTTGGGATTACTAGTTTGGTTTTTGGAATTAGTCCATCATATAGGTTCAGCTTTTTTATTATTTTTAATACTGGATGCCAGTTTACCATTTCCACCTTTATGTTCCACTCAACTTTTTATTATGTCTACATGTAGGCCTGAGCCATCCTCGCCATAATACTGTCATGTCATGTATAGAACATGCATAATTTCTGTGTTAAATATATTTTTTTATTTGTCTTATATTTAGATTTTTTTGAAAGGCTAGTTTTGGGTTTTCATCGATGAAAACTGCCTGAAGTAAAGATTATTTAGGGGATCTGTGTTTAAGCGGCCACAAAAAGAAGCTGTATCGGACTACATCCGGTAGAGGGCAGCACAGCAACACTTAGAAGGAGAAGAAGAAGACTCAAAAGACGCGGAAGTTTGTTTGTTTTTGTAAAATCTGATGTGAAAGTGGAGAAAACTGAGGTCGAATGTGAACCGGTCGCCTGAAAAGGGAGTTATTGTTTTAGTTTGAGTTGAAATGTCGAACTTTAAGGAATATATCGATGCTTTAAGTCGCGTTTATGAGCGATATACGGAGTTTGTTCGGAGGAATCCTGCAGCTACTGCCCAGCTGGAGAACACGGTCCGAACCTTGTCCTACCTGATAGCAGGTGAGTCCAGATCAGGAGCCTCCATAAAGTATCCACACCCCATGGAGCTGTGCACATGTTCTCATTCCAGCCACAAACCTCGGTGGTAAAACAACACAAAGTAGCAAAGAACTGTAAATAGAATGGAAATAATAAATGGTTTCGCATTTGTAAATGATCTTTGTTTTGATGCCGCTGAATAAAACAACAGAACATGTTAAACTTTTAAGAGATGCACGATTTATTTGAGATAATTTCACCGTCCATCATCTCTGACATGGGAATATTTTGTTGACATCTGTCAGAAATCATCTATAAAACAGGCACAAGTGAAAAAACACTTTTAACAAACATAAATATATAAATAAAGCAACAACTTCATGAAGTTTAATAAAAGCATTAAACCATCATTAAGATGTGCTTATTTAAATTTGGAGGATGTATTTGCTGGTGACCAGGAAGAAGATTCCCAAATAAAAGGCAAAATGAGTTTTGAGAAACTTTGTGGAGTCCAAGCAAACTGCTCCAACACCGAACATCACCTGAATGCACCATCCCTAATGTGAAGCATGGTGGTGACAGCATCATGCTGTGGGAAGCTGGATGGATCTAAACCAGAATAATCCTGTAAGAAAACCTGCAGAAGAACTGAGACTGTGGTCAAGGTTCAGCTTCTAGCAGGACAACCAGCCTGAGGTATTATGGGATGGTTCAGATCAAAGCAGAGTCACGACATGGCGGACGGCCAGATGAAAGCTGGACTGGAAGAGTTCAGGCTGAGGAGGAAACTGACATGTTGCTGCAGGACAATCGTCGGCTCTACTCCGTCTCTCGGCTCCGTGGAAAAAGGTTTCATGTCTGCAGGAACTAAAATGTCGGCTGCTTTCATTTCAGGGCGCTTCGCTGATTCTCATGAGATTTCTGAGCTTGGTGAGTAAAGTTCTGCTGCAGCCGTCTCTGACACACTAACACCTCAGAGGACCTCTCTGACCTCTGACCTCAAACATGCACTTCATTCATTTCTTCTTCTTCTGTCTGGAATCACATCTAGCTGCCACTGCTTGTTTTCCACAGGCATTTTCCAAATTTGCTCCTTTAACTGGACTTTAATTTGTGGAAAACAAATTTAACCTGAAGAAGATTATTCAAATGTTCTGGTGGAAATGTTGCTTTTCTTCTTCTGTTTTAATTTTGAACCAATCATAAACCTTGTTACGTCATGAATTCGCCCCTGATTGGTCAGGACAGTTTTTTCTCTATAATCTTTGTTTTCTGTCATGTTTTCAGTCTACTCTGCCTCCAACCTGCTGGTCCTGTTCAACGACAGCATCCTGCGTAAAGGCCTGCGATGCGCCTTCTCCGTGGTGAGCTCAGCAGCGTTTTCATCACTTCCTGACCATCAGGCAGATTAAGATGTATCTTTTTCTGGACTTTTCCCTCCTGCTGCTGCCTGTCCAGCCTCTGTCCCAGCAGAGACTCCTCACCTGGCTGTCAGTCCTGGAGTACGTGGAGGTTTTCCTGGAGATGGGAGCCGGGAAGCTGTGGGGGGAGGCGGGCCGCTGGCTGGTCATCGCACTCATTCAGATTTTCAAGTAAAACCTCTTTATTCTTCACTATCAGCATCGAAATATGTAAATGTTGAAAAGATTCCTGTAAATTTTACTGTGATCAGGAGGCAGGAAGATGTTTATAAAGAGGAAGGAAAATTGGGATTTTTTAAATTAAAAAAATAAAACTATAGTCAAAATGATAAATGAAAATAAAAACAGAATTTGAAATTTTCTCTAAAAATTAAATCAAATATCAATAGAATGAAATTATGGAGACACTACGGGACTCTGCTGGTCTATTTTGTAAACTGTCACAAATATCAATTTGTGATTGTTTACAAATTGACATTCAATGACATGTCAATTGTTTTACTTATACAATAAGTAAAACAAAATAATAAAAAGAAAATGTGTTTTTTATATAAAGAAATCAAATAGTAATAAATAAGTGAAAGAAAATTGACATTTTTAAAATATAAAATAATGAACATAAATAAAGATAATGGGCATTTTCTATATAAAAATAAAATACTAACAAATAAATAAAACATAAGAAAGAATATTATCATTTTGCTCTTAAAGCTGTAGTAACTCTGTTCCAGAGCTGCTTTTCGTCTCGTTCTTCTTCTGCTGTACAAATCCGGCCTGCAGACTTCACCTCCCATAATCCCCCTGGACAGAGGGTCAGAATATGTCTCTCAAGGTCAGATTTATTGACATTTTTTTATCACTGCTTATAAGAAAACCAGCTAAAATGTTTGTTCTGTGATTTTCTGAGTGTTTTTGTTGTTTTGTAGTCATTTTGAAATAGAGCAGGTCTGAGAGCACAGCCCAGTGGGACTCCTGCAGAGTAAATGTTGTCTGAACGAGGTGTTTTTCTCCACAGACGACCTCAACGGCGAGGATGATGCCTGCTTTGTGGGTCAAAGGTCAGGCCGTGTAATCAGACCTCTGGGCAGTGGTGAGAAACTTTTAATGAGTAAAATCCTATAAAAACACCATAAAGATGAAAATGATCCACATGTTGGGATCCAAAGGTTTCCTCTTTTCCAATGTTTTCACTTTAATTTTTTGTTTCTGTCACGTTGTTTGTTTGTTTCTCATCCCATAATAGTTCAGTTATGGGATGAGAAACAACCATAACTGGTTTCTTCTGTAGTTACATTTTTATATATTATAAAAATGTAACTACAAAATAAAATGCAAAATAATCTGAAAAAGTTACCTGGTTTTTATGTTTGTTTGAGGCATAAATTAACCAAACTCCCCAGAAAAGATGGGAATCACCATGGCAACCAGCGGTATTGTCTTTCTCATAATTTCAGGTTCAGGTGAAATGTGTCAGAACAGGAATTAGTCGTTTCAGACTAAAGGAAAGTTTCAGGAGAGAGATTTCAGAGTGACACGTGAAATCTGCCATGTTGTAGCTCCGCCCCTGCAGAGCCGGCTGTGGGGCGCGGCGGCGGCGAGGAAGAGGAGGAGCAGCCTGAAGGAGAGCCGCCCGCCGACCGAGCTCAGCTTCCAGGAGACGCTGGCCGAGTCAGTTTACATCAGCCGGCCGCTGGTTCACCGTATCCTTCCACCGACTGAAAACAGATCCTGTTTGAAGCTGCACTGCTCCATTACACCACTAGAGGGCGCTGTCTGCTGCTGCTCAAGGATTTAAACTGGTTTTAACTGAAGCTTTATGTGAACAAGAAGTTATGGAGTGTCTGTGTCATCCTTCCACCAGATTTTACCACCTGAATTATTATCATCATTATTATTTAGTCAGAAATAATAATGATATTTCTGAAAGCTGCTGTTTTCCTTGAGTTTTCCGGATGACAGTCCTGTGTCTCGGAGTTTGTGGGAAGCGGTCGTGGAAGCCGTGGCTCGTCTCCGCCGCCCTGGAGCTTTCCAGGTAAACAAACTGCTCCAATAACTTCCTCCTGGCTAAAGCTAGTCTAGAGGATAATCCTGGATGCTGCTGTTTCTTTAATGTTTCTGTTGATTCATATTTTTAGGCTTTTTGATCTTATTTCTTCATGTGGATTTGATCAGATCTTTCAGAAAACAGGATTTCATCTTCAATAAGGTGAAAAACAGAAAAATTAAATGAGATGATTGTTTTTTTTCCTGTTGAAATGTTTTTATCGGTAAATCGAAGCTCAAACTGATTTATCCTGAGATAAATCCTCAGCTCTGCATCAGCTAAACGCTAAATTTGACGCCATAAAGTTTGTCCCCCTTCCCCCCAAAAATGGAAAAAAAATTAAATTAACAGAAAACTGAGTTAAAGCAGATTTGAAATTTGGGGAAAAAGGATTTCAAACTAAACTGAAAAAAAGTTTGTGCAACTTGGGAAAAAATACACTAAAAAAAGTCCCAAACTCCTTTTCAGATTAAATGTTTTTTAAACATACATTTTGGCCCTGATTTAGTTCCGTAGAAGTGAGTTTGCCTCACTGCAGGATCGCAGAGTAACTCGCCCTTCTGAGTGTGTGTGGAAGCGTTTCACTGGTTCCTGTGGTTTCTGCAGCTTCGCCGTCCTCAGCGACGCCAAGCTGGGAAACCGATGGGAGAAAGCTGAGGTGAAGAGGCGGGCCTTCCTGTTGTGCTACTACCTGCTGCGCTCGCCGTTCTACGACAAATTCTCCGAGTGAGTCAAACATCCAGACGAGTTCTGGACCCGACTACATTAGTGAAAATCAACACTTAAAATGAGATCCAAAAAAATCTACAATTCAATTTATCATAAAATCATTTTCCTTCAGCGAAGTGAAAATCTGATTAGTGTTTTTGTCTGCAGGGAAAAGATCGTTTTCCTGCTCAGACTTCTGGCGGATCACGTTCCGGGAATCGGACTCGTGGCGCGTAAGTACCGCAGTCGGGTCACGATGAGGCTAAAACTGGAAGAACGAAGGTCAGACTGAGAATGTTTTGTTGTTGAAATTACAAAAATAAAGTCATAAAATTAGAAGAATACAGACTCAATGTTGTCAGCAGAAAGTTTTAAAATGACTATTAAAACAGTTTTTGATGATTAAAGCGTCGATATTTGGACATGAGCAGCTCAGTCGGGTTCATGGATCTTTATCCTGAACAGATTCAGTATTTTCAATAATCTGATGTTAAAAGATTATTATTGGTGCCGTCTGTAAAACTTTTACCAAACTTTCTCATTTTATTATTCTTTGCGTAGGAGATAAAATGACTACTTTCTACTAATATTACAACTTTAATCTGGTAATATTATGAGCTTATTCTCATATTTCATCTTTTTTTCTTGCATTATTTCATCTTTTTTTCATTATTTTGACTTTTTTCTTGCAACACTGACTTTTTCCAGTAATAGTTTAATCTCGTATTTGTTTGATGAATATCTGGACAGGATGTTGTGATAATCCTGCAGGGAGAGCGGATGGATGCTGGTGATTCCTGGTTTTTGTTCTTTGGGTCGTTTTGCTTCAGAGAATCGTCTGAACTCGTCTCTGCGTGTTTTCAGGCCCTCTGATGGAATACCTCCCCACCTGGCAGAAGATCTACTTCTACAACTGGGGATAATCGTCCGTGGATCCGACTGGAAGCTGGACTAACATTCCCACTGGAAATGGAAACATTAAATTCCACAGACTTTGCTCAGACTGAAGTTGTGCTTCTGATCCGGTTTGGTGAACAGCGGAGCGGTCAGGCATGTGCGGCGTTTCTCCATCCTTCAGTCTGCGATTTACGCTGCGTCGCCGTGGTGACGGTGTCGGCTGATCGGACAGGTTTGCTCCGTCCTGCAGGTCGGAGAGCGGCGCCGCTTCCCCAGAACCGCTGCTCCTCCTCCAATCATAGAAAACTGTAACGTCAATCATTTCCCTGCAGAAATAAACGAGAAACTCTGAAGGTTTTCCATCTTTATTAACAGACTGGATACGGTTCTTTTTGTAGCCTACAAATAAATATCTTGATCCTTTCAGTCCACATGTGATTGGATTCTATCGGGGCAAAAAAAAACATGACAAACATCTGCTGAACGTCGAGTCTGCCCAGAACCCGGCGGCCCGGTTCAGCGACCCGGTCCGGGTTTATTACATCGAACCGTTTCTGAAATGGAAACAATCTGAGAGGTTTTAGATTTGAAACTGTAAAAACTGAATCTGAGGTAATTTATAGCAGACTTGAGGCTCAGACAGTCGGGATGCATAGTCAGATCCTCCATCCATGAGCTGTGACCTCTGACCTCTGCTGGGCCAACCCGGAGGTTTGCATCAGGGCTAAGCTGTTTAACTGTCAGCAGAGGTCGGAGATGCTGTATGGAGCTAAATAAAGGCCATAAAACTTAAAGGAAAATAATTTAAAAACTGGAACAAAAATATTTAACTGATTATTTTTAACTGTCAAAAACATTTAATATAAAATGTTACTGAAAAAAAAGATGTGAAATTAGAAGATAAACAATTACCTGGGAAAAATATTTAAAACTAAATTTATTTCAACCAAAAAAAAAAAATTAAAACAGATTTTAAACTAAAATAAATTACTTTGAAACAGATGGAAGTTAAAAATTTCTCAATAAATCTGCATATATTTTCTTTAAACTAACTTTCTGGCCCTGATTTGTCTCCATATAGCCTGGCCGTCAGCTCAGGACTGATCTGAAATCAGTGCTTCTCATAGAAGAAAAACAACCAAACTCAACTGAAAGTCAGCAGCTTTTAAACATGATGGATTTATGAAGAAAACAAGGCGCCTTATTTTTAATATCACAATAAAACAAAAACTTCAAAAGTTATGAAACAAAATCACATTAATTTCTGGATAAAGAAAATAAAGATTTAAGTCCTCAGGTTGAAAATCTACGACCAGCAGGTTGTGGACAGAATAACGGCTGTTTTAGAAAAGATTCGATACTTTCTGATGGTTTATGAAAATAAAAGTCACGATTCTGCTAATGAGGGAAGAAATACTGTCTCTAGTGGAGGACAGGACAGGGGACGCCGTCTTTCCCATGCAAGCCTTCCCGCGTCTCGCCCGTCTCCTCGCTCCAAACGCGCACGTCGGTTTGGAGCGATGCCGATTGGTTCTGCCGGCGCCGCTCAGTACGACCCGTAGCGGTCCTGGGAGACAAAGCCAGTCTCAGTGAGGTGAAGAAGAAGAACAGCGACGGAGATGCTAGCAAAGCGCCGCATGACTCACCTGGATGGTGTTCATCACACCGTTGGCGAGGACGGCCATCTTCCCCGCCACGGTTTTCACCCCCTGCTTGAACTGGGCCATGTCCGGGCCGGAGGGAAGAACGCTGTCTAAACCCGAAACCCGGCCTGCGGGAGGAAGCACAGCGCTGAGTCCGCCACTGAAAGTAGTCCCTGTTAGCCACCTGACAAGACTGATTGGAGCAGGGACGATTTCTGTGCTTTTGGAGCGACTACAGCTGGAACCGGTACCAGAAGATCAAATGGATCAAGCTAAAATCACAGTTCCAGAATCAGGAGAACTGTTCTTTCTGCAGACAACCAACCAAAAATGAATCGCATCAACAGGTCCTATTAAAACACACAGGAAGCTAGCTAGCTAGCATTAGCATCTCATTGCTGAAGACTTTAGAAAGGAAAATTTCTTCCCATAATAATGTTGATTGTTTTTTATCCCTCCTGTTAAACTTTGTATCTGTATTCTCAGAACTTCAGCTGCATTTATGTGAAATGAGTAAAAACTGACAATATTGTGTGTTTTGGGGGAGTTTAATTTTTGTAAGGTTTTGTCATGAATTAAGACTAAACAGACAGATTTGGGTCTGTTGGACATGTTTTCTTCTAATGACTTAAAAATCTACTTATTTCCATATCTTTGTACAAATAAATAAAAATGGATCAAAATCAATGTTCAGGCTCATGAATCTTTTCAAAATACCTTACTACCATATTGTAAACATTTACTTTGTATTATATCTTATTTTACCAACTGGGATTTTTAAAAGGAAACATGAATTTTACAAAGAGAAAAGCTAAAATATGTAAATATCTCAGAGGTAATAAACAGGTTTTGTTGGAAAGAGCTAAAGGCCGGATCTCTGGTTTTCTGCAGCTTCCTGTGGGATCAGTAATCAGGTTGACTGCAGGTTAATTGTTGCCTAGAGACACTTTGGCTTCGTTCACAGAGCCTTCTAATTAAACGGTTTCTGACCCCAACATGACCTGAATGCAGCGGTGTCAGTCCCTGAACGCAGCGGCGTCAGTCCCTGAACGCAGCAGAGTCAGTCCCTGAACGCAGCAGAGTCAGTCCCTGAACGCAGCGGTGTCAGTCCCTGAACGCAGCGGTGTCAGTCCCTGAACGCAGCGGTGTCAGTCCCTGAACGCAGCAGAGTCAGTCGGCCCGCTCACTCCTGAACGCAGCGGCGTCAGTCCCTGAACGCAGCAGAGTCAGTCCCTGAACGCAGCAGAGTCAGTCCCTGAACGCAGCGGTGTCAGTCCCTGAACGCAGCGGCGTCAGTCCCTGAACGCAGCGGCGTCAGTCGACCCGACTGACGCCGCTGCGTTCAGGGACTGAACGGCGTTGGGATGATCCCCGGGTCTCACCTCTACTGTCGCTGCCGTCTCCGAACAGATCGGCGGAGCTGATGGCGCTGCTGCCCGACAGACTCTCCAGCTTCGTCTTTGCCTCGTACTGACAGGAAGAACACAGTCAGCTGACGGGTTCTGCTTCGTCAGAGCGGGTCCGGCCCAAACGGCCGCTCACCTCGGCGTTGCTCTCCCGACCGAAGAACATGTCGGAGGAGATGGCCTTGGCGTTGGCGAACTTCTGCCTGGCCTCGCTGGACTCCGACCCGGCGGACGACACCTCGGCTTTCCTCCGGCTGGGCAGCCTGAACCCAGAAGGAGAAGAAGCATCAGAACCGGAGCCGATCCGGAGAGTCAGCCTGCGTGAGGATGAGCGGATACCTTTCTCCGATTGGCTGGATGCTGGAGATGGTGACTTCCTCCTTAGGCTCGTCCTTCTCCAGCGCCCAGGAGGCGGTGAACGAGGCGGTGCCGCCGTCGGTGTCCCACCGCGACCCGAAGCTGTCTCCCATCGAGAACGGGTTGTCCTTATACCTGGAGAGCCGAACGGGTCAGAACACGCTGCTCAGCCGGTTCTGATTAGAAATACACTGATCCAACATTACTGTCTGGTTCGATCCCCAAAACAATTCCAGATCGACATGAGCTGCGTTTCTGTTATAAATACGCACAAAACTTTGATACTGAACTAATGTAGAGAAAACCTGGTTTTGAAATTGTTCTGTTTCTATTAAATAAGAAATAAAATTAAAATCACACATGAATAAGTTGGTTCGTTCTCTGCCATCATGGTTTTTTCGTCGTGGTTTGTGCCGGCGGCAACATCCTCTTGTTGAGCATGTGACGCAGAAAATGCTTCCATTGCATTTTTAAAAAATAAAGCAATTTTAATACGACTGGAAAAAAGAAAAACACCTTGCTAGCACCAAAACATTTGATCAAAAATTACTTCTTCTCATGATTGTTTCAAAATATCAAACTGGATATTTGATCGGTAGCCGAATAAAAAAAAAAAAAAACCACAGAAGAATCTGAGTCTATAATGACTTTATATTAATAAAAGAAACCAAATAAAATACCAAAATCAACCTGATCGGAATTATTTTAATTTCATCATTTAGTGGAATAAAAACCAAACAGTAAAAAACTATGAAAAAAATATGTGAGGAAGGGGCAGGTGTGAGTGTGTTTGTGTGTGTAGGTGAGTGTGTGTGTGTGGATGTGGGCGTGCGTGGGTGTGTGTGTGTGTGGATGTGTGTGTGCCGTACTTTGGGGGTCCGGAGGTGAATCCCGGCTCGTCAAACAGGTCCAGTTTGGAGCGGGACGATGTCTTGACTCCCGCCGGCGTCTCCTGCTCGATCACCTGCATCTCTGACATCACGGAATGAGACACGACGCTGCGACAGGAAACCAGAGTCACGTTTAAGTCCAGAACACCGGCACGGACCTGAGCAGAACCCGGACCGGACCGGTTACCTGCGGCCGCCGAAGCCCATCCCCAGCCGCTCCGCCTGCTCCCTCTTCTTCCCCTCCAGGTTCTGCAGCTTCTTCTCCTCCATCTTCCTGTCGATCTGCAGCTCCTGGTAGGCTAGCCGCATCGACGCCACTCTGCAGCGGAAACACGCAGCGCCGTCACACGTCTGCGCCGCCTGACTTACCGCCGATAGGAAGTGGGAGCGGCTTCCTCACATGGACTCCTCGGCTTGCTTCTTGGCCTCGGCCACCTGCTCCTCCCTCAGCTTCTCGGCCACCTGCGCCTGCTTCTCCACCTCAGAGAAGCTTTTGCTGCTCACCTTCTGCGCACCCAGACCTTTCTTTGCTCCGAGCTGCAGCAACAGATGCACACCGCACTAATCAGACTTACATTTGTAGAAAAGGAAAGTCTTGAATCACTTTTTACTCCACTTCATTATTTTGGTTCCTCACATAAAAACCCAATGCAATTCACTCAAGTTGGTGGTTGAAAAAAAAGTGGAAAAGTTACAGACTTAAAAGGAACTGAAGCAGGTTTACAGATTTATGCAGAACAATAAAGTTCCATCAGCCCTGATCCTCATGATTCAGCTGTTTCCCTCACTCACTGAGCTTCAAGGAGGTGACAGAGAAACGTGCCGCAAAAACACGAATGACACAAAACACAAAAAAATGCAACAAAAAAACAAAAATGTTCCAAGAAAAAAACCTACAACCAAAAACAAAAAGAAAATAAAAAATGTTGCAATCACAGGAAATAAGAGCAAAAGGAAATGCTGCAAACAGCAAAAACAGCAGCAAGTTTAAAACACTTCAAAAAATCATAATCTAGTGTTTGATTCTCACCCCTTTTTTAGCAGCCATGGGTTTCTTCTTCCCAATGATGGACGGCTTCACATCTGCAACACAGCAGAACGTTTCTCAGCTCTCAGCATGTTTTCATCAGAGAAACAAAGCTTTAGCTGCAGATGCTTCTTTAATTGGGTTAATTGTGTAACAGCGGCAGTAAAAGGTCAGCGCAGCACTTCTCCTCCGTCTCCTGTAGCTTCATGGGAACCAGCGAGACGAGGAGAAGGAATTTAAACTCAACCAATCAGCTGTCAGAGCAGGGATTGTTTGTGTCATTAAAGCGTCTGTCAGTTTCTGTCAAAATGCTCCTTTTGAAAAGCTTCAAGCAGAAAACCGATTATTACCCACACAAAGGCCAGAGGCACATATCCGTTTCTAACACACAAAGCAGCCGGATTAAGATGTTCTGGTCAGGAAGAAACAAACATCTGGCCACACGGCAGCATGGAGGCTGTGAAACGCCATGCAGCAAACCTTCACCTGCAGCCGGCGGGCCGCTCAGCGGGGACAAACGCATGGAGTCCGCTACGGTACAAGATGGCCGACAGATCCATAGTTATAGCACTGACAGAGGAGACTCAGCAAACAGGAACATCTGAGCTCAGATAAAAGCGCCAACCTGGCTCTGATTTATGGGAATTAATCACTAAAATGGAAATTTCTGCTAAATGTTTTAGAGCTGAACTAACCATCAACTAACTTAGCGGTTTATTTACTCATTACCTGGAGTACACAGATTCTGAAAGAACAACACAGAGCAAAGCCAAAATGCTACAAAATATATAAACATTCTGCACTTAAGATAAAAACCAACCTTTTTAGATACAGATGCTACAAATGATCAAACGTTCACTAAAGGAATGCAGTTACTGCATTTTAGACAATAAAATGCTTATTTAAAAGAAATAGAATTACTTGCTTGTTTGCATCTTTCAATGTAAAATGGAGGCTGTGAAACAGTTTTAACTGCCAGAACCTTTTAGTAAAACAGATCTTTGATTTCATTAAGTTTTATAGGTTTAATAAAAAGAAGAATAGCGTTTTGATGAGGCTGTTTCAGGCTTTCTAATGGTTTCCTTCTCACTTCTCCAGTCCAGGACATTTTATAATAAATATTATTTTTACTCTGATTTATGGATTATTTCATCCTAAACTCAAAAGATGAACCAGTTGTGTGTCGACTTAGGAAAGTATCTGGGATCTTCTTGTCTCAGAGACTTTTTCTCAAACATAAAATCAGATTTTAACATCAACCAGGAGATTCCCAGAGAGTTTTATCTGAAACTTTCTGGCTCAGAAACTGGGAGAAGCTGTGAACATTAAATCAGATGATATGAGGATTTACTCACCAATGGAGGCTTTGGGCGACGTGCTCAGCCCGTCGATGCTCGGCCCGTCCTCTGGTTCTGTAACAGGACGGATTAAACACGACTGAAACCAGCAGAAACATTGATAATATACAGTCATAAACATAGGAATGTCTGTCTACAGCAACATTAAAGAGGTCCAGTCAAAGTAACAACTGTCATGAACTGATTTAGTAATCAATTAATTCTTAACTGGAGACTCAAAAAGACCATTTGCTGAAAGAACCACAACATATTCAGAGCTGTAATTAAGCCATAACTTAATTACAAAATACAAACATTTTGCATTAAAGATAAAAAAAATGCCTTTTTGCCTGAAAAACTCCTCCAGTTTTAGGTTCACTTGGTTCAGATTGCTGTTATTACATTTTAGGCATTTTATTATTTAAAAGAGAAATTTGTTTTTTTGCATCTTGTATTTCTAATTTTATGTAAAAAGTGAAAAATCTGCAGAATTTGTTTTTTTATCCAAAAATTAGTCCAAATGATCAAATACTACAACTGCAGTTAGTTGCAGCGTTATTTCACCAAAAAAAGTGACTGAAAAATTGATTTTTCCGTTTTGAGTCAAACAAGATGAACTGAAAACTTGATAGAGGAGAAGCTCCTGCTTCTGTTTCCACCCTGGGATTAAACCTGTAGGTTAATGTGAAACTAAAGGTTTGTGTGTTTGTAAAAAGCTTAGTGCTGCTTGTTTTTCTGATATTCCTGCTTCATCTCCTGTAATCCGGTTAAATCCTGGGATTAAACACACAGGACAGACATGAACTTCTGCATCACCAGCAGGAACCGTCAAGGTAAACACTCCGACTGCTGTGCTTCACTTACGGCCGTCATCCTGGGCTTTAGGCGCCGAGTCGGTCAGCTGAAGGGAAACGGCGGCTCCGTTCTGCTCTGCAGGGGGCGCTATGCTCCACTCATTCGAAAACTGAACAGAGAGAAGAACAGAATGGCTACTGATGAATAAAGAGAAGCACGGACGTGCTAAACGATTCAGGTCCAACTCGACTGACAGGCTGATGATGTAGCATGTTGTTCACTGAAGCTTTAACCACAACAATCAGTGGAGCCCCCTGCTGGGCTGTTATAACATCCCGGCTGTAACGTTCGGGGTCAGGGGTCAGCTGGATGGACTGACTGAAACAGCTGATTCACAGATGGTCAGGCTGATTGGAGAGAGCTGGCAACTTTAACTACAACCTGACATCACATTATTAAACAATAATTAGTTTGTCTAGTTTCTCGCTATTCTGCGATCGTGGAAATTCACGTAAACTCAAAAGATCACTGCACAAATCGAGCTATTTAAGTTCTTTAAAAATACTAATATTTTTGTTTCCAGTCTGCTTGTTTTTCCTCTCGTCTTTTTTTCTACATGTAAAAGGTCAGCGCAGCACTTCTCCTCCGTCTCCTGTAGCTTCATTCATATTTTTTCTTTCATAAGAAAGAAAAAATATCTAAATTTCTTGCAGATATAAAGTAGAGCCACAAAATAATTTATTTTGACCAATAAAAAAAGGAATTAAATAATATTGCAGTTTCATATTTTCATAGTATTTTCAGCTCTAGAGTTTCTGTTTACAAACAGATGATTAAAAATGTTTTTATTCATCATTTATTCTCACATCCTCATATCAGCTCCCCAAATTCAGTCTAATACATTTGAAACTAGATTTTTAAATATAGTGTATTATTACTGTCATTATTTTTGTTACTGTTACTAAATGTGAAAGTAGCTTCTTAAATATAGTTAGGAACAAGTGGAACCTGTGAATGTTCAGTGAAGAAGTCGTCGTCCTTCTTCTCGGCGGCGGCAGACGCTCCTCCTGCAGACGAATCGATCCACAGCTGCAACAGCAGCAGCATTTTATTACTATAATTATTACTTTTCTTCTTAATCTAATGATAAAGATGTGTTTATTATGTTACTGTAGGGATTACACACCCTGTGTACTCTGGACAGGATGTGCAGATCTGCCACACACACACGCACACACACACTTTATCACCACTTTTTAACAAGTCAAAGTTCCTGTTAGCTCAGGTTGTATAAGCAGACAGAAGGAGATGAAAGCTGCTTCTTCTCTGCATTACCAGTAGATCTGATGTTTGCTTGGATTTCTCTATAAGATCAAATTTAGCGGCAGCCATCTTGGTTCTCACCTCAGTGCCGTACTTTGACAGCGCCGCGTTAGCCAGGTGCCGGATCTTCTCCCGGTACATCTGGGCGGCGCGGCTGTTGTACTTGGCGTTGGTGTCGTTGGTGGAGCAGCCGTGCTGACGGAAGAAGGCCGTCTTCAGGAGGAAGCGGAAAGCGTTACCATGGCGCCAGGAGACCAAACATCAGCTGACCTCAGAGCAGCGATCTTACCGCGTTGGCGTTCCCTCCGACCTGCATGCATCTGAGCTGGAACCAGTTCCAGTTGGAGTCTAACTCTGTGGATCTGAGGAGAAATGAACCGTGTGTCAGACTGAAGCATCTCATCGGCATTTACACTCTGAAGCTGCTGAGCTGTGGCGGTCAGAGGCCGACCTGATGAAGCTGAGGTGGACGCCCAGCGAGCGGTGGATGCCGGAGCAGTCGATGCACAGGAACACGCCGTACGAGATGCTGGCCCAGCTCGGGTTTTTGGCAGCGCAGTCGAAGCAAACCTGCACAGAAAACACTAATTCATCTGGTTGTACTGCTAAAAACACTGAGCAATGGCAATAAATGTGATCTAATAAAGTTGCCCAACGTCCAACATTCACAGAGGAAAAACTCACCAGTCAGTCAAACAGAAAACAACAAGACTTTAAACAGTAAAGCATGGTGAGTCTGTCTTGATAACAAATTCTGATAAATCAACCCAGAAATAATATTGTTGTTTTGATACCATTTTCAAGTAATATATTGATTTGTTTATTTATTAGAATCCCCATTAGTTTACATCAAAGTGGTTATTAATCTTCCAAAACACAAAAATATTCATACCACACATAGACCACTTTGACATTAACGATAATATCACAAGATTAATCAGACATCATATTTGACAAATTACATACATAAAGCTAGATTTAAAAAAATAAGATTTAATAAAAATAAGATTTCAGTGCTATTTTAAAAGAATGTGCTTTTTTAAATTGAGAGTCTTTGGATAATTTAATCCACTGCTGAATTCCTCTGTAAAGAACAGATTTTTGTAACAAGTTAGTTTTAATTAATTTTGTCTCATAAGAGCAATTGGTAAAAGACCAATAAACTTAACACTGGAACCGAAGAATATATTAAATATACAAAATAAAACATGACAACCAAAAACAATGAATATAATATTTTTGTCCATTTACTTTGTTCAATGTTTTAGTTTTGGTCAAGCAGAGTCCAGTCCTCCCATTTGATGTGTTATTATTATTATTATTATTCACTGTGTGCACATTTATTATGTCGGTGAGTATTTTTACCATATTATCATCATTTTTAGGCATATTTTCTAACTACAAGATAGATAAACCTGGATACATATTCAAAGATTTTCTGGATGAGATGAGAGAGATTGTAGGCGGAGCAATAATTATTTGATCATTTGTACAACATAAAATTGTAAAAATACATACATATTTTTTATTAAATTAATGTAACTTTTTTATACAGTTTATTTAAGTAGCTCTGGTTCAGAATAAAGGTAATCTCCAGAAAAACGGAAATATATAATCAATTTCTTCAGTTTGATCCTCGTTATAATTCTTTACATTCTTGTTGTGTCTATTATGCACTTGTACTTTTTATTTTTTTTGTATTTGTTTTCTTTTTTATGTAATTTGGACTTTGAGTCTGTAATAAAATCTATCTATCTATCTATCTATCTATCTATCTATCTATCTATGCTATTCAGTAAAAATGTTAATAAAAACAGTTTCATGGATTCACTGGCCCTCCTGAACATGCATGTTGTGACCGTGGAAAGGAATATTCGCCTTTCACAGCAGAACCAATCAGGCTCAGTAACAAATGTCGACTGAACTTTGTAAAGTAACGATTCAGGAATTTGTTAAGCAATAAAACACAAAGTTGAGGTTCTCAGCCTGTGATTGGGGGAATAGATGCTAAACGAAACCAGCGTGTCTCTGATCTGCATCCACCTAAAAGTCAAACATATGATTGATGTGAAATTCAGCATCAGTATTTGTGGAATGTCTTCATCAACGTGACTGACTCATCCCTAAATGATTTAAGATTCCTGTGAGAACAAGTCAAACCGGATTCAGTGAACAGAAATAAACTTCCTAGCAGACAATAGAAGATCTTTGAAAGTAGCAAACAAACCAGAAGCATCAACTTCAAGAACAAGTTAGTTTCTCACATGGTTCAAGATGTGGAGTCAGTCATTAGGGTCAGACAGTTTTTGTTCCTCACAGACTCATGATGTATCTGCATTTACAGCCTGATGGCAGGTCATTTAGAAACATGTTACAAAACTACCAACACAGTGAAGGACGTAAATAGCTTGATGAGCCACATGTTGATGTCAGACTCTGTTTTTTTTTTTTATCTTTCTCAAATTGAAAGATTATATCCATTTATGTATCATTGCACATGTTCCTAAGTTCTATCTTATTTTAATAAACAAAGTTAATTAAACAACATACTTTTTACATTTAACTACCTCTCACAGTAAAAGCTGGAAGCGTTCAGCTTTGATGCTTTTGATGAACAGAAATGTTCAACCGATTGGTGCACCACAAAAATTGTTTATTTCTTAAATCAGATTAATAACAGCTTTTCCACCTTCACCTGCTAAAATAGTTGCTAAGCTGACAGAACTTTGAGTCACAAACATCAAACTAACATATAATTATTAGATTAAAAATATTTGTCATGGTTCCAAGTCACTGTCATGGTTTTAATCTATGAAGGACATCCGGCCTAAAACCAAATAACACAGATTATATAGTTATTATACCTGAAAGTAGAAACTTCAGTAAGTAAACAACTAACAAACTATAACTAGAATCTAAAATTTCTGAAACTGTTTTTGCAATCAACCAGCTGTTTAAGGACAGATTTTTTAAAGTAAGATAAAAACTCAGCTTCAGCATGAATGTATCCGAAATGGTGAATGTGGCCTTGAGTTTACCAAAATATATATTATATTTTGTAGGATCAATCACAGTTCACGACATCATATTTCTGTTCCATCATATTTCTGTCATGTTTCAGTGAAGCAACAATATGCAGTTTATAAGCCTCGAACTTGGATGAAGAAATACCACAAATACAGATGAAGGAGAACAAATGAAATGGCTTTGATTAAAAATGTGACATAACTTTCAACCTGAGGTTTTAAGAGCTGTAACATAACAGACACAGCTTGACTTAACTATTAGCAAAGCGATCAATGCGGCGAATTAACTCGATATTGGCTTTCATATTTGTTTTCTGTGACTGATAAAAACAATATTCTATTAAAGCCGATAAGGTTTTTCCGGTGACGAGGCTTCAAAGCAGCGAAGCTGACAGGTTTTCTTCCAGGGAAACACGAACCGTTTACGTGGCCTTTGGGTTTGACTCGGGGACCGGCAGGCTAGCAGCTGTTAGCTCCTGTTTGCCTTTAGCTCCGGTTCTCCGTAGTTTTCAATGGGAAAGCATTAGCTCCCGCTAGCTCTTAGCTGCCGTTAGCTCCACTTAGCAGCAGATGCTAACTGCTACTAACCCTACATATAAATTAAACCAACGTATGCCGGTTAAAGGTAAACTCAAATAACAACACAACACAGATCAACGACATCGAATGATGTTACCTTGTTTGTGGGAATTGATCTCAATCTCTTGAAAATCGTCAGGATTTCGGTCTTATTTGGTTCCGTAGCCATCTTGCCACTGTGGGTGACGAGTTCCACGATCTGACGTCACTACAGAAAGTCGCGTGGACCATTGAAAAGCGAAAGTTCTTCTGTAATAATGAATATATATACACATATTTTATAAAAAATAAAGAAAATCTATGCCACAGCAGTTTAATTGAAAATACTCGTTTCAGACAGAAAATTGTTAAAATTCATTAAGATGATGATGGGATTATTACACGCGATTATTGATGACTGACCAAACAACCCATGGGAAAATACACGGTTAATATTTAAATGTTCTTTTTTTTGTTTGGTTTTCTTTTGTTTGACTAAGTTAATTATTGTGTTATCCTTCATAACTCTTGCAAACATAATTTCTCACTCAGTATCGAGGTGAATGTGGACATCATGTCACAGAGGATTTTTCAGCATTATATCTGTAACATGACATAAAGATGGCAACAACTAATGTTACAAGGATGCAGCCAGTTTTAGATAGATTTGTAACATGTTTGTATCAGTTATCAATCAAGTTTACTTGTATAACACATTTCAGCAACAAGGCAGTTCAAAGCGCTTTAAATCATAAAAACACAAAAATAAAATGTTCTAAACAATCATAGTCACAAATTGAGAAAACCAGAAAACAAACATTACATTTTGTCAAGTGCCATCATCAAGATCATCAATACAGATCAAATAAGTCGATCAATATTCCATTCATTATGGTACGAAAGCTAAACAGGTGGATTTTAGCCTCGATTTAAAGAAACTGAGGGTTTCCGCAGTTTTGCAGTTTTCTGTAGGTTTGTTCCAGATCTGTGGTGCATAGAAGCTGAAAGCTGCTTCTTTATGTTTATTTCACTGATCACACTCTGGCCTGATTACTGCCGGACCCAAAGAGTCAATCAATAAATGAAACAGAACCAGTCTGACAACATGAAGTAGGCTAAGAGATTTCAAACAGCAACACAACATGCCCTAAGCCATGGAGAATGATTAAACTTTGTTAGTCCAGAACACACCAGTAAGGCTCCATCTGAGTGGCCTAGTCAAAGTCTGGGCATTGAAATTCTCCAAAATGACTTTAAACAGGTGTGAATCATGAGAAAAAGCAGAAAAGAGTGAATATTTTTGCCATGGACCTGCAGAGTGTAACTTTAGGCTCAGTTAATTCTCCCAGCTGTAAAACATTTTGTCACGTCAGTATTTTATTGCAACATGAAAGGTTTGAAGTGAGATCAGATCCAGTCAGACCTGTTGGATGAACTGGGAGGGAACCTCCTCCTGCCTCCTGCGTCTGCGGCGCTGAAAGTCTCGGGCTGGGTTCTGGCACCAACAGATCCGAACGGAGAGGCATCATGAAGACAGGAGCAGCTGCGCTGCTGCTGGTCGCCCTGCTGGGGACGAGCTCAGCGAGCAGCTTTTATGGAGACAGCATCAGCCTGGCGCCGCTGCAGAGGAACGCAGACGGGACTTACAAGGTACAGAACATCACTAAACACACAGCTGATTCAGATTCTGAATGTTCTATCAAACTGGAATAAATCCTGAAGCTTCATTAGCCAGGACTAAAACAAATCACAAAACATTTTGTCACAATTGAAGTTTGAGTTTGTTGGAGATACTACGTTCTGTTTCCTAACCGAGAAACGAAACGGCCACATCTGGTAAAGAGAGGGAAATAAACCAAAGGAGTGATTTTTGGCACGCTGAACACCTGCGTGTCACCTGAACCTGCTGTCAAAACACCTAATGACTTATGTCAAGAAAATGTCTGAATCTTATTCAACCTGTCGAGATAAAACCTAAACGGAAGAGAAACAACTCCTGAAGCTACTGCCAGGTCAAATAATTTGTCTTTTACAACCTCTGATGTAAATCTAAAGTAAATCTAATCAGATTATGATTATAGTCGTGATCAAACTCCCGTTTTCATTCCTCTAATCTTTTAAACTGATCATCAGTTTTCTGAAGGTTTTCTAAAGGTTTTTTCTGAACTTTGGTTGTTTTTTCATTCACTTTCAGCTCTAAACCTCATTATTCCTCAGCTGAACCCGTTTAGTTTGACCTATTTTAACTGATGATGACCTGAGCCAGGACCCAGAAATGCATCATAAATCATATTTTCTGGCTGTCCGACATTTTCGTATTTTCATAGATTTATCTGAATAGACTGGTAACAAACAACCTAAATATCTAATTTATTGGTATAAAACTGAGTGAAAATGCAACAGAAGTCCTGAATCCAGAAACATCTGGATGTTTAGTTCATGTTTTTCAAACCCTGCAGGTAACTTTCCACCACCGACAAAACGGCAGAAACAGCTGTCAGAACCAGTCCACTCTGCTCTGTGATGGTGGGGTGTGTACGGACCTGGACCGGTCGGCTGCGGTCCAAACGGACCGGGACTCTTTGGGCAGATGGTGCCAGGTTGAAGAACTCACAACAGCAACATTCCAGCCCAATGGGACGAGATTCATTCTGAGGTGAGTCAAGATCTGACCGACCAGAACCAGAACCGAGCAACCAGAACCAGAACCGAGCAACCGGAACCAGAACTGACCAACCAGAACCAGAACCGAGCAACCAGAACCAGAACTGACCAACCAGAACCAGAACTGACCGACCAGAACCAGAACTGACCGACCGGAACCAGAACTGACCGACCGGAACCAGAACCGACCAA
>CAEGAG010159457.1:0-16551 GCA_903067065.1 Brachyrhaphis terrabensis
CTGGTATGTTAACATAACATATTAAGAGTTATTCAGATAACTATAGCATAAATAACATGCTAACAAGTTTACCAAACCATCAGTGTCACTCCAAATCCCTAAACGCAATTAAATCTTTATCCTCGGTGTCACTTTTAAACAACTCCACTAACTCCGGAGGTAGAAGAACACAGGCCTAGAGCGCCCTCTTGCGGTTTAGTGTGAAAATAACATGTGGTGTGTTAATAATTTCACACATAAGTCGCACCCCCTGCAACTTTTGTTCATAAGTTGCAGTATGAAAAAAACTGCAACTTATAGTCCGGAAAATACGGTAGTATTTAATTGTAGATAATGAGAAATGGTCAAAATAGCAAAGCAGTGCTTTCAGACCTCAAATAATACAAAGAAAACAAGTTCATATTCATTTAGAAACAATTCTAATGTTTTAACTCAATATTTGGTGGAATAACCATGAGGTTTTCAATGTTTATCATCTGATTTTACTTTCAAATAGTTATAACAACAACTATGCATTTCAAAATGTAATTATTTAATTACAAAAACATTAGCTATAGCATTTCACATACATTGGAATGACAAAGCAACTGGTATCGGGGGCCCCAAATGAAAACCTGCTTAGGGCTCCAAAAAGACTTGGACCGGCCCTGTGTGATAAACATTAAGGGCTATGAATGCTATTTTTTAAAGGTGTAGTGTGTGAGTGTTGAATAAAAACAGCCTCCAGACATTTCTGTGATGTTGACAAGTGGTTTATTCAGCAGGAATGGTGAACAGTTTGTCAGTATTTTTTCCTACAGAAGGCAATCAAGCACCATAAATAACAGGGCTGTAATTAAACAGTTTCTTGGACAGTGAGCTTCAGGAAAATACATTTACTCATTAAACACTAGAGGGAGTCATGAATGACTCACACACGTCCTCCCATGCTTAAGTCTTTTTTTATTATTTCACACAATTGACAGATTGAAATGTTCGAGTGATTCATAAGCAGATGATTTGAAGTCGTTTCTGTGGTTTGCTCCTTAAAATATGCAATATACACAAAGGGATTTCTGTCTGGTTCATTCGCACTTTCACTTTTTACAACACTAGCCATATTTCAGATACTTAAGCATTGAACTGCAGTGGACTCGAGATAACAATTGAATCATGCTATAGTTATATTTTCATGAGTTATAATTTATTTTAAAAGTCTTTGGTATGTACTGTATATATCTAAAGGAAGAACATATTTTCTCCATCTAGCTTTTACTTCACCCTACTCACCTGGGCAAAAATTCATATTTTAAAAAGAACATTAAAAACCGTTGCAAAAGATTCACACACTTTAATGTTATTTTTTGAAGCTCAAGAGCAACGACCATGCCAGTCAATTGGATGCAAGCAATTTTTTGATTTTAATAATTAGTAATTTGGTGTTTGAGGTGTGATCCTGCTCCTGAACTCCTAAAATTAAGTCAATTTTTTCCTCAATAAATTATTTAAAACCTTATCTGACTTTGAAAGTGGGACCATGCAACTTTTGTTAAATGGTAATAAAATGCAAATATTGATTTGTGCATGCGTAAAAATTTCAACTAGCATTTTGATCTGGTGTTAAAATACATTTTTTTTACATTTTGAAAATAGAGGGAATCATAATGTTTTACCAAAATTATACAAGCAGCGTAATTCTCTAAATTACAGTACCAATTATGCGGTTCAGTATTCAAAGATGAATTTTTCTGTGAAAATGTTTAAATTTTTTTTGCCATTTGCTAGTACCACTGTTTAGCTATTTTAGCAATTTAACCCCTTCATTTGTGCATACAGTTGATATAATTTATGTAAAAATAGCGATAATTAAGCATGTATCTACTAATAAATGTGAAGGTTTCATGTTTTATTTTGCAAAATAAATGTTAAAGTAAACAAGAAGTCTAAAGTAGCTTCATGAATGTGCTTGACTGTTTATAGAAGAAGCCGCAGCGGCTGGTTAGCTTACGTAGCTTAGCTCTGTTAGCATAGCATAGACGTCAAAGAAGGAAATAGCTGTTTGATTAACAAAATATCATGAAGATGATAGGCTCATCAAGTTATTCATGGTGTTTGCAGTTTTTTTTTTAAATTAACTTAGGATCTTTGAAAAACTACATTACACAGACTTTCTAGCATGCTTTTGGCTACATTTAGCTAATGCTAACGGATATGAAAGTGTATTGGTTCTAGAGTTGAAGGAAAAATATAACTAAACAAATGTTTCCAACATTTTCAGTTCCCTTTAGATCAATGTCCATGAGAAATGATGATTGATTTTCTAAAAATTTGGAGTCTGCTTTGGGCAAACGAGATTATGCTAGGCGTCTTTGCAATAGGCTAATATGAGCTAATAGCTGAAATACAAATCTTTGACTGATCCCGTGTTATGTTTAGCAAAAGAAAACCCCCTAAAACAAATTTATTTCTCAACGTTTTGCCAAACCTCATAAGCACTGCTGAGTTATTTGATTAAGTGGTTCGGTGGAATTTTATTACAACTCTTGACTAGCCATATTATCATGCAAAATAATAAAGGGACAAACAATAATAATAATAATATTTAAAAAAACAAGAACGCTCTGTGAAATCTAACTGTGAAAGTCAGAAGTTACATCTCCGACTTCAGTCTATCTGATATGGCTGACACTTAAGGCTAGGTTAACACTGCTGCCAGAAGTGACCCAAATCCGATTTTTTTGACTTAACGCGACCTGCATATGATCGTTTCATGAGCCACTTGGATATCCGATATACATCCAGTGTAATCGATACTGGACAAACGTCACTATTCTGCGTCCTGATACGTGCAAGCGGGAAGAAAAACAACAACCATGGCGGACCGTAATGAGAATTAAGTTGTTAATGTGCTGCTTCGATCAGGTAACAGCTTTAAAAATTGTAAGCTAAGCTCCACCGTTAGCATCCATGTTTACTTCCGCGGTTGGCCGAACGCTCAGCACGCTCTCCATTTGTGACGTCATTGCGCCCTCTACTGCGCATGCGGGACACTTTCAGGTAGTTTACGGTTCACGCTAGAGAAAAACATACAAGTCGCATGTATTTGGAAGAGTGAACAACCACGCCGAAAAAAAGCACGATTTGACAAAAACAAAAATCGGAATTGGGTCACTTTAGGCTGCAGTGTGAAGGTAGCCTAAGTTAACATATATATATATATATATTTTTAAAGCTAATATTAGTTATGTTTGTTGTTGTTTTCTCTCAATCAGAGCATGTTTAGGTGCCAATCCATTCCAGGTACAAGTTCTGGCTTTAAATACAAAATAAAATGTATAACCTCCTAATACAGATGGATTTTCAGGACAGAGAAATCATGTTAAGTTGAAGTAATTTTTGTAAGGAAAATATTTTTTTAAGACGTTTACCTAAATTACTTAAATATGATCATGCAAACGATAAAAAATGTAAAGTATCACAGGCAAAATTATAATGATGAACAAAATGCAATTACTTTCTACCAACAATAGAGGATGTCAAGCAAAAGTTGCATAATCCCACTTTGAGTTCCCCTAATATTAGATACTTTGGCTTCCAGGGAGGCATATGCACACACACACGCACACACTCTGGACAGACAAAAGCACACCATGACCTTTAGCAAGCTTAAACACAACTGGAAGAATCACAGTATTTTTCTCAAGACATTTGGCAAAAGGGATTTATGTTGAGAAAATAATTTAAGAATAGTAGAAAAAATAGCATTTTGCCTTCTTGGGGCCACAACATTGTATACTCATTTTCCTTTTTTTTTTTTTCCTTTTTTCTCGTTTTACTCTCCATGCATTCACAGAGATCACACAGATACATTTACTTGCTTCCACTATTGAAACTGCTTACAAATAAAATCACTATTAACATGGTGGCCACAAGGCTGTGCAAAAGGGAAGACCTCCAATGTAAGCCCTGCCATTCGTCTGTCTTAGCCATCTCTTTGCAAGTACCAAACTATAAAATAGCACCATTATACAGTGGATAGGATTTATAATACAGTTTTGCTATATGAAACCATCATGTACAATGAGTGATAGTAATGCATAGGTTAACATAATGGGAGTACAGTTTGATTATACACAGAGAGAGGAGACAGAGCCAGATATGAGCCATCTTTGGGGCGTTTTCAGGGAGGCTCAGACAAAAAAAACAACTGTTTCCTGTCAATTTTCATGCAGTGACTTCTCAGAACTGGCTTGTTTGTGAAATTTGTGAAGGTGATCTTGACCCTTAGTCATATTTGGATTATTTATAAGTGTAATTGTGTACTGTTGCAATTCTGCATCTCCCCCGTCAGACGTTGGTTGGTAATGTTTACCAGTTTATTTTGCATGACTTCCCAGTGGACTTTGAAACGGATGCTGTGCTGTTTGGTTGTCATTGCATCACATTATACAATACAAGCCAAAACTAGTATTAGTCCTCTGTTAAATAAGAGATCAGAGAGTGATAATTAGGCTAAACTTTACTAAATCTCAACATTTTATCATGTAGTAGCCACAAACTTCACCGTATTTTACTGAGATTTTAACTAATAGAATTGAGAAATGGGAAAAATTATGTTTTTTTCTAAATGTTTCCAAACAAAAACGTGAAAGTTGTTTTGTGCACATGTATTCAGTTCCTGAAATGCCTCTGCAGGAGCTGCAGAGAATCTGTTGATATGGTCACTGTTAGTCGTGCTCTTTACAAATATTTGTTTTGTGGAAAAGTTGCACAGAGAAACTGAGATTTCTGAAAGAAATCCTGTTTAAATTTGCCAAAAGCCACACAAGGAATGAAGCAAACATGTAGAAGAAAGTGACTAAGTCAGATGAGACGAAATTTGGGATTTTTGTTCTTTTTCTTGTGTACATGCTTTTATTTTGCAGGACCAGGGAACCAATCAGTGTCAAAGGGAAGATTAGTGTAGCTAGGCCTGCCTTGTTTATCGCAATAACTTTTGTGGGCAATTTATCGTCCAGAAAAATGTGTTATTGTGACAGGCCTATTTGCAGGTAAACTAGTAGAGGAGGAGCTACTTTGGAATGGCGTATTCAGGTACTGGAATGGTCTAGTCAAAGTTCAAAATACAAAAGAACATAATCAATTTAAAAACTGATGTAACTGTCAGTCTGAAGACGTACAAAGCAGGAAGGGACATATCCTGACGGACCTGCAGGATTCTCCCATTTCACAACTTTGTGGTGATTTATAATATAAAAGACCAATAAAAATGATTATTTTTAAATAGCAGTACGGTTAATATTCCAATATAGTTCCAATATTTTAGTTTTTTGCTTTAATCTTTTAATCTTTGATCTTGGCTCAATTTTCTTTGCCTTATTCTAAGAAGTGACTTTCAAAAAACTGATCATTCATGATTTGTACAAAATGTTTATCTCCAGGTAGAAGGAGTTTTCGCAATCAGATCTGGAAAAACTGGTGACCTGTGAAAAGCTAACAGAAAACAGACATAATGGCTGATTGTCACTATTTGATTAGCGCTCTCATTTATGCCAGCTGAACTTTGAATCCACTGACTGACCCATTTCTGTTTATTAAACAACCACGATAAACTGAGAAGCCAGAAATCTTGGGTTAATTGAAAAGCTGATTTTTAAAAAACCCCAAAAACAACTAAAACCTACAAATTATGGTTTAAGTGGAGCTTGGAAAGGAAATTAACAACAGCAACGTTTAAAAGTCCGACAATAAGCAACATGGTGTTGGTCTTTCAGATAAACAACATATCCACAGTAATGTATAGTGCATAAAAACAAACGCTAAAGATAAAATTGAATTTGAACAGGGATAGAAACTGCTATATGTGGTTGTGACAACGAAGTAATCAGAAGAGTGAAAAGGATGTGACCAACTATTCCTGTTTGGGTGACGTTCCCACCTTCTCTGGGGCCAAGGAAGGTGGTTGTTGCCGTTTAAACATGGAGGTATAGCAAGCTCTTATTGTGTCTTAGCAGCTAAACTAGTCTGTTAGATTGAGTTAACAAAGATTTCCTCCCGATATGGAATGGTGCAGTGTTTAAGATGATCACAAGTACCCTCATCCAACCTTTTAACTCAACTTTTCTACTGTTTTAAAGCTTTGTTTTGTTTTGTTATACAGTGAACCATTCCACAGGGGTACCAGGTAAGGCCACTCCCTTCTCTCTTCCTAAGGTGTTGTCCTTTCGATGCTTCCCTACATTCGGTAAGTTCTGCCCCCGGAGCTGCCTCGACTTGAGTTTTTCGGATGGACTTCCTGCAACACAAAAACAAACACATCTTAGAAGTCACTACCAAAGAAAGTTGGGTCAGCTGTTACAACGCTATGGGACTTTAGGAGCTGCTAAGTTGGAAACTGGAGGATCTTTCTGTGGCATTTGAACCAATAGTATTAGTATTTTATACCATCCCCAAACAATAAGGAAAAACAATCTAATCTACAAGAACCAAACTGAGAACAACCAATGAGACCCATCAAAATGTAAGGGTGTTTTCACATTGGGGACCAAAACTGAAATATTCCTTACATTTTCAGCTGGTGTGGTTTGTGTCAAACCAACCAAACTATGAAAAACCTGTTCCCCTCCACACATATGGGGGCGCTGCACCAAGAACCATTAAAGAAAACAACACAAAAGCCTCTGAAGAAGACAATGAGCGCAACTTCCTTCTTCGTAAAATGTAAACAAAAATAGAATGGCATCGGATTTAGCTGTAGGATTTCTCTTTTGTCTTTGGTAAAAACCATTTATACCGCTAGCGCCAGATTTGGTTTGGTTACATTTACCCAGAATAGTTCACTTAGAATCTATATATGTATTAGAATCGCATCAGAGTTCACTTCAAATGAACAAAGACCAAGGTCTTTAGGCAGATCAGTATTTGGTCTTTTTGGTTTGCATCAGAGTTCGATTGCGTTCACACCTCCCCAAATGGACCAAACGTTTTAGACAAACTAACTAGAGTTTGATTAAATCAGACTAAACCAGGCTGGTGTGAATGAATCCTTTTAAGCACTTAATTGTCATGATGTCACCAGTGGCGTTTCCATTACAAATGTGTGCAAAACTTTGGCTACGTTCCGCTAAAGTTAAGAGACCACGATTTCACAATTACGGTGTTTCCGTTAATTGCGAAACACAGTTAAAATCACACAAATAAGTTTATTCACATGATAAGTCATTAAAAACAATATGCCACGCCATTATCTTCCAACTACTTCCTGTCTTCTTTGTGATTTGCGCCAGTGGCAACATCAGGTTGTTGATCGTTATGCAAAAAAAGCGTTTCCATCGCAGTTTTGTGAAATAAATCAATTTCAATATGGCCAAAAAAACCACCTCATCCTACCGCCAAAACTTTTTTATCAAACAACGAGAGCTTCAATTAAGCAAATTTATTTTTGAAATGTTAAATTTTGGTCAATGGAAACGCAGCTTCTGGTGTCTCCATGAACCCATTGACTTACATGTAAGTGTGTTTGGGGTGATAATTAAACTAAACATTAAAGTTCCTGACATCTCAACTAGAAAGATTGTACAAGGACATTTGTTTGTAATCACTGTGCCACAAATCACTTAAATGCCAAAACATAGATTTGGCCATAATTCACTGCACCATGTTTGGAGAAAACCAAACCCAAACGACCTGACACCAGCTGTAGTGGAGGCGTAACACAGTGGTGGGTTATGATGGGGGCTTGCTTCAGAGCCACAGGACCTGGACACCTTACAGCCAATGAGTCAGCCATTAACGCCTCTGTAAACCAGAGTATGGCAGCACCAACTGTGAGGCCATCTGTCCAATGGTTGGCCTAAACCGGGGTCAACAACAGAACAGCGATGTACTGACAGCCATACATCTACAATATACCAACACAGGGGAAGCAGCTGCCTAGTCAAAGTCCAGATCTTATCCTGATTGATATTTAGAGGCAGACCGTTAGGAGTGCAAAAAAAAGACGTCTGAAAAGCAGAACGAACTGATGTGGTGAGGAGGTATTATTCAAATGTAGGGTGCACTTAATTTTCCAAATTAGTGTTACATAATGCTAATATTAGCAACATTAAAACATTAGCTTTTACCAAAGGATGAATTGGTTTATCCTTTGGTAAGGATAAACCAAATGATGACACATCCACCAAATTTGGCCAAATACAAGCACCATCTGTTCAAGATGCTAGCCCATTTTCAAGATGGCCGCCATATTGTCTGTAGAATCACTACATTTTGCTATGAATATGCATCAACTTGCCCAATATAGAAGTTTCTAGCATCAAATTATATATTTTTGACTAAGTAAAAACCAAATCTTAGACTCTAAAATCTTACAGAAGCTTATTTTTTTTTAAAACTTAGTTTAAACAATAAATAAATAATCAAACACTACCTTTTATATCACTCCTGTTTGTATAGATCAAGGGTGACCAAATATTTTCCTGAAGCGGCCATATTGGAAATTTAAATCTCATATTAGGACCATATTATATAAATATTTGTTATTTTGCTTGCAGGTACTGTAATATGAAAACAATATTTAGTTATTGATGAAATCAAGCCAAAAATACATGATTTTATGGCATTAAGTTAGTTGTGATAAGATCATCCATACCTTGAAGGATGGATGACTATGTCCAGAGGAAGGTCTCTGTGGGAGGAAAACAAAGCCATGTAAGTTGGATTTATTTAGATATTACTTGTTATTTTCAGGATTTATTGTTAGTTCATTGGTCTGAATCAGTTGCGTAGAGTTTGCTCACCTTCTTGTTTTTTGTTTTGTCTGGCTGCTGCGCCGTCCTGCGCTCTGTGCCCTTGTCCGCTCGATGTCCCGGGTTGCTGACCTTGGGTGTCCTTGGCACATCTGTGTGGCGCTGTGCGCGAGGAGAACGAGATGTCTTGCTAGTCCTGGCGGGTGCGCAGTACATCTCCAGGCGCCGCAGCTCACAGCTCTGGAAGCAGCACTCGTCCACGATGCCATGCGACCGCCTTGCGCTGGGCCCATAGCCTGTTGGTTTATCTGTTCGGCAAACAAAGAGACTTGTAACCAACGGTGATTTAAATCAAATCCTGTCATCTCGGGTTGTTTACATTCAAGCAAAATTTCACCAAGCTCTTTATAAAGCTGTTTGGTTTTCCAAGCATAGAGTGCCATTTTATAGCAGAGTCAAGTTACCTTCAGCTGTTACAAAAATGCTACATATATGAAATATGACTTCACAATTTAACGCCTTGAAATTGGGTCGCTGTCTCTTTAAAAACTCATCACATCACTTGTCTGTTAACCCTCTGACACTTTTACCAGCGTTGCACTAATTAGTTGGTATAACAGATGCACAGTTCCTCCAGGTGTTTGCTAATTGCAGCTGGCTAGTCTGAAAGAGCTGAGTGATTAATTATTTTACTAGGACAAAATTATAACAGCACTAAAGGGTAATAACCACTTAATAACCAGACTTGTGTTTTCTTTATTTCCAAAGAATATTTTAACCTTTATTCAGTTACTTTAACTTTAAAGAAAACTGTAAAGCACCTAAAATAGTATCTAATTAATTTATTAAGTGTTTTAAGAGAAGAAGTGACCCAAATCCTGTTCTTTTGTTGAGAATAAGTTCAGGTACATTGTACATTATTTTTTNCTTGACATTGATCTACACATTGCTGTCCTTACTTTATTTTATTAAAATATTGCATGTTTATTGTTGAGTAGGTACGTATATTTTTTTTTTGCAGCGCTTGCTCTTCAAAACGTTAGTTTTTGGTCTGCTAGTACTTCTGACTTGATGATTTGGCCCCATGTGACAAACAGTTTGGAAATTCCTGGTTTTATGGTATTAAAAAGGTTTTTTTACCCACATAATTTTGATTTCAAGACACAAATCAACCACCTCAACAATCTACAGAAAGTATATCTTTGTTCACTTTGAATAGGAAGGATTTGAGATGCTGGTGGTTAAATCTTAAGCAAGTCTGGAGGAACTTTTTAGTAGTTTTACTGAAGAAGGTAGAGGTCAACAGTGGCCTTGACTGATATTTTAACAGTGACAAAACCTGTTAAAATATCAATGAATTCTTAAAAATCAAAGTGCCTTTGGTGCTAATTTGGAAATATTTGCAATATTTGTGCTTATTTATGATGGTAAATGCAACTTTTTATTACTTTCTGTATTGATCATGGACTATAATCTGACATCAATTAAGGCTGAGGCAGCTGTTTAGTACAAGTAAGAAAGTTTTTGACAATTTTTATCTGCAAAGCCAGTTATGTGTTGGCGCAAAAAAGTGCAGGGATTTGTTGACTTTTACGTGAATTTCCACGGCAATTCTGAAGAAACTGCAGGGACTCATTAATATAATTTGGCAGTAAATAGATAAAAACTGCATTGATTTGATTGATAACATAATATTTAAGCACAGTTGGTTTTTAGTCTAGAATCTAGTGGGCCACATAAAAGGCTACAGTGGGCTGGATTTGGCCCACGGGCCTTGAGTTTGGCGCATGTGCTTTGGTGGAAAAGTTGCCACACTTCTTCGGGAAAGTTTTCCTAAATTGACCAAGTTTTATCTCTTTATAACAAAAATTCCCATGACCTTATAATAATAATAATAATAATAATAATTGTCCATTCCCAGCAGACTTAGCAAAGTTTCAGTCTATAAAACCGATTGTGTTTTTCTGCTGTTAGGTTTCCCAACGTTATGCTTAGCAATGATAACAGCAGTAAGTAAAATATGAACCAACCTAATGACATTAAATTCCTACAAATAAAATTTACAGCATTGAACACTGCACATTGTGGACCAGATTTGGCAGCTGAGTATTGGAGAATGTCCTATTCAGCCATTTTTGGCTCTGTTAATTTTTTTTCTTCAGCCCTCTGAGTCGATCCACCTGCAGAAACATCGAAGCCTCTCTGTTCATTCACATATTCATTTGGAAAAAGCCCCCCTTTAGAGCCATTCAGATGCATACATAAGCAAAAAAGACTACGAAAATGTTTTCAGTAAAAATTTATAAGGCTATTTGAAGGTCACTCTCTTTTCGTGATGACGCCATTCCCGCCGTCTTGCTCAAAGACGATGCTCTTCGTTGGAAAAACTCAGACCCTCCATTTAGAATTCCCAGCTCCTTTGGTAACAAGGAAAACGCTGGGAAGGAATGGGCTTTTCCCTGTGACCAAATGAAATAATAATAATTTAATATGGCATTTACAAGGAGGAAATGCCTCCCTCTCTCTCAGAGTTAATAGCTCTTGGCTCTGAAGCCTGCCAGCGCTGACAAAGTGCATTAACTCCTGCTCTGTGTTTGCCTTGTTCTGACAATGTTGCTTGGACAGAGGGCAGCTTTCATTCAGAAACAGAAGCATCTTTCTCCTCTGGATCGAGAAAAAAAAGAAGATAATGGAGGCGTGAATGAGATAGAGGAGAGGATGTTTTGTGGATGAATTATTTATAAAGCAGGAAACCCAAGTTGTCTGGATGTATAACTTCTGAATGAAACACCTCGTTTGATTGACGGTATGCTAGTCGCGTTGAGCATTTTATGCTTTTCCAGGAATTTGTTCCAGTTACTGAGTAACAAACTGATGATGTGTTGCTGTGGGAGCAACCTTGGCTGCTATGTTAACGACTGATGTGAAGAAATAAAGAGAGAAAAAACTTAACTCAAGTTAACACTGGTGGTTATATAAACACCAAACCATTACGAGCGAAAAGCAGGGATCTGTGTCCGTTTGTTTGGCTGCATTTCCAAGAAGAAGAAGAAGAANAACACAGTTTGCCACCCTGCTGCACAAACAGCTGGAAGGGAAAGAGAAATCAACTGGTTGCTGCTCTGGATAGTTAGGAAAAACATACATGAAGTACTAAGCTCTAAAAGGTTTTGGTTTTAAAGGTTTTAACACTTTCGATAATTACGCTAATCCCTCATAAACAATGACTTGCTTTCCAAGAGTGTTCTCAAACAAATGAGAGTAATTTGCATCGGTTTTATGCCTCCATGAGCTAAGTTGCAGCTTACTTTATCGTCTCCTTGCGTTACAGAGTTCTAGTATTTGTTTTTTTGCTCTTGTTTTCTGTTGTTGTTTTGGTGTGTGACAGGGTGAGCATGTAGGGTTCAATAACTGACACAGAAAGCTGAGTTTTACAGCTTTTTATGGTTCATAAAAATACATTCTTGGAGCTACGCACGGCTCTAACCCGCACGGTGGCCGGCGTTTCTGACGAATGGGCGGGGACGACGAAAGATGCTCAAACCCAGCAGAAATGTACCCGTTTACTAATAGTGCCTCCCAAAAATATGTTTTGGCTGATTACACCATTGCTGTGCAAAAGCCAAGAAATCTGATGCAAGGTAATTTGATCTTAAACGTGTGTACTTCCTGAGATGTCAAGGGATGGAAGGTCTTATTGATTGGTAACTGAAAACAAAGAGACTGCTACGGGTGATAAGTGAAAACAAAAAAAACAACACCAACTTAGTGTTTTTCACACTTCAGTTTATGTCTGCAGTTGCATCTCAATACACTTCAGTATCATCTTGACTTAAAGTTTTAATTAAGACTGACGTTTAGATTCCCAAAAATTTACTATGTAGCACCAACAAAAATGTTTTTTAAGATAGTAACTCGGGGTTTCCTTCAGTGTATTTCAAGCCTGGCGGGCCACCAGGCTTTACTTGTGCCCCCACCAGGCTTAGCAAAGCTTATTTATTTAAGATTTTTTTTTAAATGTTTGCATTTTTTAAGACTTTGTAGTTGGTGTTCAGCTATTAATCTTCCTGTTTTTTAATAACACATAATTATCAAGTGATATAGTCAAATTTTGTGTCAACTTTAAACATCTTTTAGCTCAAAAACACAACGGCCGCTGGATGAATGACTGTCCTAGCACCCAACCACCAGGCTTAGCAAGTTTTCTGGAGGAAACCTTGTAATTTATGCAAAAGTGTTGGAGTGAATACAATGCACAGCCTGCCTTCTACATTTCAGAGAAGCCAGGCTTCAGAATATCTTAAATTTAATTGTTAAAGTTTGGGTTTTTATTATTTGTAGGCAATCATCATGCTTTTACTAGACCACTCTGTGTAAAATTTTGAATAATTAGACATTTACAAATCACGTTAAAACAGAAACTAACCCAAGATAAAAGGTATAAGAGGCCCAACGAACATCAAATTTCTTGTAGAGAAGAAATAAGCAAATATTGTCAAGAACATCTAACATACAAGTAAAGAACCAACTTACACAAACTCTAGTCTAAAACTCTTTTCTTTTTTTTATTATAAAAATTTAACTTTATCCTTTCCCAGAGCCTGCTACTACCAACTGTTGTTTCATATCTGCCTTGATGCCAATTACATTTACATTTATTTCCAGAAAAATCAATCTTGTTTCCATTTAACCTCCCAACTGAACATTGAGAAAGACTGGGAGAGAAAACTCATTAAAGTACTAAATCCACAGTCATAGCAACCAAAGTGACGCAATAGGAGGCAGAAAGCATTAATACTGAGGGCGGATAAAGACTGACCTGCTGCAGCTGGGAGCAATTAACTAACAGAGAGCAGGTGTGGAGGAAAACAACAGGGCGTTACCTGGATCTAAATTAGATTACTACAGTATTTAATAATATTTCAATTACATCTTTATCTTTGCTTATCTGAAATACTGAGATCTTCTTAAATATGAGTTTAACATATTTAGTCCAACACTCCTACAGGATCAAGTCTTCTTCAAAATCTTGGGTTGATAAAGATTAAAGTTTTCCCCAATTTTCTGAGGTGGATCTTTTAGAAAACCCAACTCTAATATATTAAGGTAATCCTGGTGTATTAGCAAGTAAGTAAGTAAAGCTTTGATTATATAAAAATAACAATAAACCAATAAAACAAACCAAAATCCAACATTGACTATTGGAGAAGTTTTTATTTCCTTTATCACCCTAAACAAGAGTCCTCTTCCACAGGTCCAAATATTAAATATTTTAATTATTCTTTTGACTTTGAGTTTTTGGAAATGTTAGACATTTCCTGACTAAGTAAGACGAACACACGTCTAACTCACAAGCTGCATTTGTGCCCAAATCTTTGTCTATATTCTGCTAATGTCAGAAAAACATAATTTCACAACTGCGGTGTCTCCCTCAAAGGGGCAATATTATGTGTTCTCCAGGTACATAGTGCCATTTTATAGCATAATCAAGTAACTATGTTAACTTCAGTTGATATGACTTAAGGGAAATTTGACTTCATAATTTAAGGCCTTGAAATTGGGCCTCTGTGTCTTTAAAAACTCCTGCTCTTTGTGAAACTCCGCCTTCAGGAAGTCATCACAACATGGCTCCTAAGTTAACCGTTTAACCCCATAACGAGCCCAGCAGATGGGCAGCTTTATCAGGTGTTTGCTAATTCCTTCTGGCTAGTCTGCAGGAGCTGAGTGTAGGAAGTGTGCGGTAGAGGAGCTGAAGCTCGTAAACGGCAGCTTTGAGGAGGAGCTGCGCCTCGAAGGCGGGGCTAGGTCCACCCATGCGTTTTTGAGTGGTTGCCACGGAGATGAAAGAATTTCTCAAACATGATTGAAGGAATCAAAGCGACACTCTAGGTATGTTTTTGATGAAGGAATAAGATTATAACATGACGTAAAGCTGGAAATAAGTCTATTTCAGATAACACTGCCCCTTTAAGGTGTTTAACCCATTTTCACCACATGCCAACAAAGACAGAGGGTAAAACTCCCTGAATATCCGCTCCATCTGACTTACGGGTCTAAATCCGGAGAACTGACTGTCCTTTACATGAGGTGCCTCTTTGTTCTGCTGAGCCCTAATTCCCGACGGGATTTGGAGACTTTTTGGTTCAGGTGTCTTTTTTCTTTCCGGGGGAACCTCTAACTTTTTTTCTTGGCGCTGAAGAGGACACAGGAGGCCTTTCTTCAGACGCTTTCTCATCATGTTTGAGCTCAGTGTGTAGTGATGGAGGGAAGAGGAGAGGGGAGTCCTGATCATCCTGTAATCCCCGTAATCCCCTGCTGCTGAGGGACGAGGCCTCGTTGTGCGTGCGTAAGCGTGGGCGCGCGCGCGACCGTGACGTGCTGTTTACTCATCCTCTGGAGCTCAGGAGAAATTGACAGAGTTGAACACGGACCAGGAACGCTCGTTAACGGCTGCAGCCCAAAATAACCCAGAAAACAATACGATTCAAGCCCAAAATGTTCGGTTAGCTCATCCTGTGACTCATAATGGGCTATGCATTATTCATTCTGAAGATGTCCTGTTCTAAATTTAGGATGGCTAAATATTTTAGCATGACATAAAAGTGACTGAGGCCACAGAGCTACTTGGAGCTTACACTTAAGCCAAAAAAGCCTTATAAAATATTTGATTCAGAAAACAAACATCCCAGCGAAATCACAGCACAGCCCATCTGGTAAAGCATTGAGAAGACAAGTCGGGATTTCTAGGTCAGGCTAATATTTGGAAAAAATGACTAGCATCTTGAGATGAAAGAGTGCTACTCTACTGGCTGCTTGCTTAAGGTGGGTAAGGTAGGGTTTGGTTCTTGTACCCATTATCAATCAGAGGGCTGCCAAGTTCAACAAGTCCGGCAGAAGGGTTCAGGGAAAGGAGCAACGCCGCTTCGCAAAGCAGACGGGTTCCAGACGGATACTTCACACAGTCGAATGTAGAGGAGAAAATAAACCAGAGTGAAACCCAGGAAGACAGCAAGCGGCGTATTTTCCAAAGAACAGCACCCTGCTGCTCAAACCTCATCTTTTTCGTTGAAAAAAAAAGAAGCCTGAGTATGCATGAAACACCTCCTCTCCTACAGATTCATGTAGCTTATAAAGTTCAATATACTCACCAAACACTTTGCTGGGTGCACCTGTTTGAGTCCTTGTTAGCACAAATAATAAAACAGCCAATCACATGGCAGCAACTCAAAGCATTCAGGCGTCCAGAGATGATAAAAACGACTTGCAGAAGTTCAAACCAAGCACGAGAAGCCATGGAGTTTTTCTACCCATGTCTTAGGTTTGCAGAGAAAGATCAAAAAGAGAAAATATTGGTTCAAGATTATAGTCAAGTAACAACAGATCAAAGACCCATTTGGTAAAAGCACCAGAAAACCAAACAGGGAGTCACTCTCGTCAGCTCAAAGCAGGACTATAATCCAAAATTTGGATTATATTGGAGACTTGTATCATGGATGTGCATCTGAATAATACTGTATAAAATGGACCAAAAGATCAAACTATGCTACGAACAACCGACTCTGAAGATAAGAGGACCTGACTCTAGCTATTATGAGTGTAGATATCTCTACAGGATTTTTTTACTTTTCTTTATTTTAGTAAACATTTTCAGTTCAGTCCAAAAGAGTCACTTCAAGTTGCTTCCTAAAAACGTTTCCATTAGTAGTTTTAAGTTTTTTCTTTGGACTTTGAAGAAACCACTTCTTGCATGTGAAATTTAGGAAAGCAGATCAAGGTTGAAGTGTCAAAATGTGAAGATAGTACAGTTTGGTAGAAAATATAATGC
>CAEGAG010159481.1:0-37830 GCA_903067065.1 Brachyrhaphis terrabensis
TATTATTATTATTATTATTATTATTATTATTATTATTATTATTATTATTATTATTATTATTATTATTATTATTATCCACCTTCAGGTCCGGGTGGCGGCTATATAGAGTATTAGATATATATAAAAGAAAAAAAAACTTAAAAAATAAGTTGACTGAGATGTTTCGCCTCCAAGGGATATGATGATTTCCTTCCAACAGCTGCTTTCATGCGTGTCATTAGATGACGTGTTCACCTCTGAGCTGTAGGCTAAAAAAAAAAAAAGAAAAGAAAAAGAAAAAAAAAAAGAAAGGTGAATATTAATCCCACTCTGGCTGCAGCAGTGGGCTTCTTGGAAACGCGTCTCGCCGCGCGCACAACCCGCACGTCACTCGGCTGACATCAGCACGCGGCTTAAATACCTGCGACCTCGCGCGCTTGAAACAGTAAACAGAGAATCTGCTTCTTCATGTGGGCATGCTGAGAACTGAAGTCAACAGTTTCTTATGATTCACAAACTTTGCAGGCATGGATTAGTTTTTTTTCTGCGCTTTACTCAAAGTTCCGACTTAGTTGTTTTGTTTTTGTGTTTTTTTTAAGAATGATTAACGAAACCGCTGCGTTTGGGGAACTGGACACCGATGTTTCTGAGCCGATGCACTCTCATCTCCTCAGCCACAACCTCACGACCTTCCCCGCGCTCCGACTCGAGTCCAAGTCGCTGGTCACCTCAGCCACCATGTTTGCCGTGGGAGTTCTGGGGAACCTCATCGCCATTGTCGTGCTGTGCGTCTCCAAGAAGGAGCAGAAGGAAACCACCTTCTATACGCTGGTGTGCGGTATGGCCATCACCGACCTGCTGGGCACGTGCTTCACCAGCCCGGTGGTCATCGCCACGTACGTGGCCAGCCGCTGGCCGGGAGGCGAGCTGCTCTGCCACTTCTTCTCCTTCTCCATGCTGTTCTTCGGCTCGGCCGGGATGTCCATTCTCTGCGCAATGGCGGTGGAGCGATACCTGGCCATCAACCACGCGTATTTCTACTCCAAGCACATAGACCGGACCATGGCGCGCTTTGCGCTCCTGGTCACCTACCTGGCCAACATCGTGCTGTGCATCATGCCCAGCTTTGGCTTCGGCCAGCACGTCAGGCACTTCCCCGGCACTTGGTGCTTCCTGGACTGGAGGTCGGTGGATCCGGTTGGCGCGTGCTACTCCTTCCTGTACGGCGGCGTCATGCTGCTGCTGATCGCGGTGACGGTCATGTGCAACCTGGCGGTGTGCAGGTCTCTGGTGGGGATGAAGCAGAGGACGGGGATCGTCAGGACGGAGCTGTGTGAGCACAGCGGGTTGCGGCGTCGCTTCCCCCGGCTGTCTTCTGTAACCTCTGCCGCAGAGATCCAGATGTTCTGGCTGCTGGTCTTCATGACCATCGTGTTTCTGGTCTGTTCCATCCCGTTAGTGGTAAGTTTGAATGGTTCTATTGTGGGAAAAAAATAAAATACAATTTACATATTTGTGTTTATGTTTTATTTGCTTGTTTTTTCCTTGCCAGGTGCGAATCTTTGTGAACCAGCTCTACGACCCCTCCTACATGTCTGCTGGGGGGAGACCTGACTACCGGGGCGACATGCTGGCGATCCGCTTCGCCTCCTTCAACCCAATCCTGGACCCCTGGGTCTACATTCTGTGCAGAAAGAACCTGTTGCTGAAAGGCTGCGGAAGGCTCAAGAGTGTGATCACTCGGGTAGAGGACGGCCGTGGGGACGAAAAGAGCTGGGTGGAGGGTCAAAACTCCCCCCCATCTATACACAGCAACGACACCAGTTACGCGTCGTTGCGCACGGCCAGCTACGAGCCGAGGCTCCCGCTGTCCATCAAGAACACCTCTTTCACGGACTTTGCGCTCCGACAAGCGTGGGAGTACGAGACGGCGCGGGTCAACTTCCACCCGTTCAGCGTGGAGGAGGCAGAAGCAGCGACTCACCCGGGACAGGACGCGGAGGAGACGGCTTCTCCGGGGCGGGGCGGCGTGGTGCACGTCTGCAGAGTGGACATCGTTACCTGCACGTTCAGCACCCCGAGCTCCAGTCAGTCTGCCAAATGCTTCTGATGCCCCCAAGGTGGGCTCCAGGGCCGTCCAGAGACATTTAATGAGCCAGGGGCGCAACATCTAAAGAAAGAGGCTTTAGTCAAGAAAAAGACAACACACCGATATGATTTAAAGCATACCAATAAGTGCCTCTGGAAGGTTTTCTTGAGGTTATTGCTCAGTTCCACTCACCCTGTCTCTGTTTTCCAGATGGCTGTATATTTTTTCTCTATCTGTTTTTGTTTGCTTCCATTTTTATCCTTCCTTCCATCAAACCAAATGTGTCAAATTCGTGCATTTTATGTCATTAATGCTACAGTTGCTCTCATAAACAGGACAAAGCGTCAGAATGTTTACAGTTAGTTTCTCTGTGACAGAGAAGGCAGCTGAATTTTATAAATACGTAAAATACTCATAAATCCTTTGGATGCTGAGCATTTCTAGCGGTTTTAGATGCAAACAGGAAGGTTTTCTGCCGAGGTTGGCACAACACCATGAAAGAAAATCAGGCTCTGAACAGGTTTTCTGGCTTTTCTATTGCTTATATGCTTAACCAGTCCATGAACATGGGCGCCCCCTTGTGGTGAGCAAACAGAAAGCATTGTAAAAAAAAAAAAAAAAAAAAAGAAAAAAGAAGAACGCTGAGGCTGGAGTTAATGTCATTTAACTTTTTATGATTCAGAGCTAATTTAAAGGGTTGTTTGTGTGATTTAAAGTAGTTAGAACATCTGGGAAATAAAACCTCAGCTGGATTGATCTACACTGAAATCTTTATTTTTATTTGTGAAACAACCAAAAAATATTTTGGTGCCTCAGAACTACCTGAAGTAGGAAAACATGAAAAGCAAAAGGTTCTTTTGGAAAGTGGGCTTCTGTGGAGGAGTTGATGTGCGCGTTGTCAGGGGAGTGACCCAGGTGAATGTTCTCTCTGCTGTTGGCTGCTGACTCGCAGCTCAGTCAGTTGACTTCATTTGTGTTTTTGTGCAAGTCTAGTGAAGAGTAAACCTGTGGCTCTCTTCTAAAGTGGCAGGTAGTGGTCATGTTTGTCCAGGTCCAGGACAAAACAAAGCTGCTGCAGAAAGCAGAGTGAGAGGAAAATTCCCTGGTGGATGATTAGTGGAAGAAATGTTTTGGAAAGTCTGAAAGTCTGAAGCTGAAGTTGTCAGCTAGATTAATGGAAAACCAACTCCATCATTAACTGCATATAGAAGTAAAATAAAGCTTGTAAGTGACCAAACAACGGGATGTCAAAGAAACTTAAGGTGGACATTTTTGCAGGAAGGGATAATGTGCGTCACCACTAAGGGCTGCACATTATATCATAGATATGCCATCATCACAGTATCAATGTGTGCAATATTCATATCGCAAAGGAGTGCAATCATTGTTGGATAAAATATTCAGTGTTATGAACTTGTATTTTTCATGCTAATGTCATATTCAGCATTATTTAAGTCTGATGTAATTTCAGTTCATAATGTCTTCATCACAGTATTACTGATATCATCCCCATTGCAAGGTTTCTAATATTTTGCAGCCCTAACATTAAGAATAACTTTCAAATACAGACAAAGGATTAGGTTAATTTTTTATAAGATGGCAGGAAGATAGCATAGCTTAAGGTGTTATTCAAGTCATCTGTTTAAAATTTGTTTATTTTTTCATATTGAGTTAGAAAAAAATCACAATGTGAGTTTTTCCAATGTTGTGCAGCTGTTGTCCCCATAACAACCAGGGAGTAAGGCAGATTTAAACACTTTTGGGATTAACCTGGGCATCAGGGAAAATCATTTTTTTTAAGCTTTACCTTTGTTCTATTATTTGATCTTCAAAAACATACCTGGAGTATTGCCTTGATTATCCAAGTGATGTGTTTTCCACACAGCTCCTGCTTGGACTTCCTGAAGGCAGAATGTCGGAAAGCCTAGGAGCTTCTTAAAGAGACAGAGAGCGATTTCAAGGCATAAAACTGCAAAGTCATTTTACTTTTATGTTATTTTTGATACATAAAGCATTTTCATAACAACGACAGTTAACACAGTTGCTTGTGCTATAAAATTACACTATGTGCCTGGAAAACGCATAACACTGTCCCTTTAAGAAGGATTTTAGTAGACCATATCTTTATTTCTTCTTCCTGGTCATTATAGGTCTTACTTCAACATGTTTCATGCTTTGGAATGTAGAAAAATCTCATTAGATGTGGAAAGAAAAATGTCATTTTTCAAAGGTTTCCTCTCAGCAGATTGCCTCAGCGATGTTAAAAAAACAGGTTTCTGCCAGCAGGTTTCATGATCTAACAAACTAATGAAGTATTAGCTTTTTCACACACTGCATTAAACTGGAGAGAAAAATTCCAATTTGTAATTTTTATTTGAAACCAAAACACAGTGAGATTTGTATGTTTGTGTAAAGACATGGGAAGCCACTGAATGAAAGTTGCAGACCTCTGCTAGCTAACTGTGGAGCAAAACCTAAGAAAATTTTAATAAGAATAATGACCTAAAATACCAGACAGAGTAATGATTTAAATTAGACATTTACAAAAGTTAAATACAGTTCATTTGGAATCAATTCCCAAATAATTGTCAGTTTCCTGTTGTATTTTATTTTTCTAACCCAACGTTTAATTTTTATGGCTCTGGTTGTATTTCTTCTTCCAGCAGTGTTGCGTTTTCTGTGTTTTCATGTGGGACATTTTGTTGAACATCTTAAAAACACTGCACCACGTTATGCAATCAGCAAGACCTGGTCAGGATGATGTGAAATCCTGCCTAATGAAACACTGGCAGCATTTAGCCACTAACCGTGAGTCTAACCAGCAGTGTACTCTGGTGATGCTGGCTCACATGCTGCTCTTTAGCCTAAAATTGGATTTGGGAAAACTTTCTACCAGCATCTGCCAGACGTCTTCATAGCTCCCAAAATTAAAGCATAAGACAAAATGAGGTAGTAGAATGTAAGGTCTGAAGCTGTGCATAGTGGAAGTGGAGGGTTTTAAAACCAGCAGCTGAATCACTGTGGGGTGAAGAGCAGAACACGTTTTCCACTTTGGCCAGGGATGGAAACCTTTTCCATCCCTGGCCATCTCTGATGAAAACGCATCTGCTGCAGAATGGATCTGTGATTGGGAATGTTTGGGTTTCTTCTTCTAAGCACTGGAGCAGAAATATTATATTAATCTACCCTATGGGTACAAGTTGTGTATGATCCTCAGAGATTAAATCTCAAAGTGGAAATATTGGTGCCACCCACTGTGCTGTTCATCCATCATGTGCTGCTGATGATCTGTATGCTCTCATTTCAAGCACTGCTTTATTTGTAATGTGTGGAGAATTTCATGTAAACATTGTGCATTTACTAGGTATTCATATTGCATATTTTCATTTTTAAGATTTATGCACTCACACAGAGAAAAATGTCTTTCCTGTCAGACGCTTTCAGAGATTTATGTTGGATCTGTTGGTCGTGAGGAAAAATAAATAAATGAATAAAACATTAAAGCTGATTGCTGTCGTTTGGGTCTGTTTGTGTGCAGAGCTACAACGCAAACCTCTTCCAGCTTCGGCCACCAGGTGGTGCTGCAACCTCAATCCACAAGGCGGCAGGTTTCCAAAAATGATTCAGTCGAGGAAACTGACCACATATGTTTGAGCAGTACAATAATGAAACTATTTAGATTTTGAAAACTTTATTCCCTAAGAGGATAATGCCATAAAAATATAGAAGATTTCATAATAATAATAATAATAATAATAATAATAATGATGATGATGATGGGTAACAGAGAGTGTCATATGAATTATGGAACCACTACAATGCATGAAAAACAGTTGGAGGTTTTGTTACGTTAAAATAAAAAAATTTAATCTGTTTTCAATTGGACAATTTCAGTCGAGTTAAGTTAACTTCCTGTGTCACCGGCAGTAGGCATGGGCCAGTTTCATGGTACCTCTGGTACACCAAGGTTCTAACAGAAATTTTCTGGCACCCCCAGAAAATTTCATAGGGGTGGCACATCTTTATATGTATAAAAACATAAACATCTCTGCTTTTCATGGCCTGAAAGTATAAATGTCAAATGATATCCCATCCAGAAATGTTTGAGCTCCTGTCACTGTGAGGTGTTTTCATTTGTCAGGGTGTCTATATGTAGAAGTGAAAAGAAAAGTAAACTCAATAGTTTGAAGGACGTGATCTTCTCGTACCCACACCTCTTCGCTGCAACAAGCCTGGATTTGTGAAAACAAACAAATACTAAGTTTGTTTAAGAAAACGAAAAATGATGACAACGTCCAACAATAATACATTTACCACACTATCCATCTAAGGTAATTTGCATGAATAAAATAAACACGGGAGTTTGCATGCAACCTGGCTCTCGCCCAGGGTCCCACGGCTTTCCAGATCCAGCAGTGACTGCTGGTCAGCTGGCTGAAAGGCTTCTACACTCACAAAGCTTCCTGGCTCAGACACAAGACAAACCCAGCTGCAGTCATGGTGTAGAAACTAGAAGAAGACCCACCCAGCACTCCTTTCAAAGTAATGCTGCTTTAAAGGTACGGCTGACAAGCTGCAAGTGGCATACGTGTTAAACAGCCGCTGGAGACTCCACCTGCAGGTAGCCTGGCTAACTAACCAACTAAAATCAGCTTCTTGAATTTGCTTAACTCTGTAAGGAGGAGACCAGAAAAATGTCCAATATTCTGGCACTAACATTACCAGTTGTTCATTCTGGAATTTTAACAATAATAAATATTTGGCACAAATAATTAGGAGGTTGTCATTTTAGCAGCCGCAGAAATAACGGTATCTCTTCTGTTAAAGGGGAACAGATCATGTCATGTTAAAAGTTCCTGTTAATACCGTGGAGCTGTGTTGTTGTTGCTTCATGTTATGAGGGTTTTCTACTGGCCCATGCCTACATGTTGGAATCCAAACTGAGAGGTAAAAACAAAATAAATCAGGATCATTACGACAGTATGGAGGAGAATTTAGGTTCTGCCGGTTGGGGTTGAACGGTGTGAGAGAGACAGTAACTATAGTTACGGTAACTGTCTGGTTTTTGTTCCTACATTTGGAAAAATGTGGAACTGAATCACTGAGACGGAGTCAACAAAAAGCAGCTGCGAGGGTGAAATGTGAATCTTGGCAATAAATAGATATATTTGTATCTACATTATAGAGTCCATATAAAACAGCTCTCATATGAAGCCATAATAAATAAATAATTTATCTGTAATAAATATATTTTACTCTTACACAGTAATACATGAAGATGCATGGCATCCATTAGGCTGAGTTCACCTGAACGTATAGAAAAAGATACAATGTGAGGTCTCTGTTTGTGTGTGTGGGGTGGGGTGGGGTGAGGGGCGGACATGGGGGTGAGGGGAAGAAAAAGGACTGTTGGGGTTTTTTAGGACGTGCTGGTTTCACTGTTTGCAGTAAGCGTTTAGTTAAAGTTACAGTATAAACACAGTGTCAGTCCTTTAACTAGGCTTTTCTTTCCTTTTATCTCAGGTCTCTTCCAACAAAAAGTAAAACACGTTTAGATAGGAGTTTTTGTTTTTGTTCAGGTCTTTTTTTCGGAGGAGTTCCGGGCCCGCAGGTTCCTGAATCCTGTGTCCAACATGGATGTGAAAACAGTCTGTCCATTCCCTGCTGCTGCTCCACATTAGTCTCTGATTTAAGCCCTTTTTCATTCAGCTGCACCCAACACACAGGCTCTGTAACTTCCCATGTGCGACAGCGCCTCCCTCTGGTCTTTTTTTTGTGCACACAGCGCTGAGGGTCCGTTCAGCCGATGCACATGCAGCTGGCCGCTGAAAGCGACTCTATGGTCCTCCAGGTGGTGGAGGTGTCCATGAAGGAAACCGGCTCGTAGCGGTCTGGCCGGCAGCAGGGGTTCCTGCTCACCTTCCGGGCGACGCGGCGCGGAAGGGAGCCGTTTTCCAGCAGCGCGTTCAGCGCCAGATCGTAGTTTATCCTGGAGCTCTGGCAGGAGCCCACACAAAACTTAAAGAGGACGATCTCGTCCGAATCAAAGCCCAGTCCGAGGTCCCGAACCTTCATCTCTTTCTTCTCCACCCGGCAGTCCCTGCTGCTTTGTTTTGGGGGCCGGCTTTTACCTTTCCCCCTTCTGTCCGCGTTTCCCGCCTCCTCTCCTTCGTCCTCTCCTTTCTTCCTTCGTCTCTTCTTCTTCTTTTGCGACCCCTTGGGCTGAGGTGCTGTGGGATCGGAGGAGCGTGGGGAGCGCCCCGCCCAGCGGACGCTGGGATGGTCATCCAGCTCGTCCATCACAAAGGGCTCTGAAACAAACAAAGAAACCACAAAAGGATGTAGCAGACAGAATGACAGAAGATACCTGATCTGTGAAGTTATTGACAATAATCAGTTCTTCAGGTCTACCATCCTGATGCTTTTAGATTCATTCCTCCCACACACCTGGATCAAATGAATGGTTCTTTACCAGGAGCCTTTTATTTAAGCAGGTGATTTATTAAGAACAAATTCTTAGTTGCAGTGAGGACCTGGCGCTCTGCAGAGCTGAACCACTGCTTCAGATCTAAATTACAAACCCTTACAAAACTGTTCGTACTGGTGAATTTTTAAAATGTATTTATCGCATTCTGTCCGGCAGAGCGGCATCAGAGTTGGTGTCCGAGTGTCAATGTGAGACTCTATAGATTTACTTTCACAAGCGGAGTGTTATGGCTTCAGCTGTAATGCTACGCTTGATATTTATATGGAACTTTATTAGAAATAGCTTTGGGTTTATTTCAAGTATAATGGACGTGAAAATACACGGTACAAGTTAATACATGATGTATTTGGTGACAGCTGCGCCTCAACGTAGAGTATATCTGAGAAAACATCTGAATTTGAATCAGGAATTTCTTTTAACACTTTGACACATTCCAAGCTCTCCTCTGTGTCTTTTTCTAACAGTTTTATGTGACAACATCACAACAAGGGCATAATTGCATAGTCGAAGGAAAATTATAGTTCTCAAATAGTTTTACAGATAGAAATTTGAGAAGTGCGGCGTACATTTGCATTTAACTCCCCTGAGTCAGCATTTTGTTGCTTCTGTTTCTGTTTTGACAGCCCAATTTTTATACAACTTGACTCAAACTCAGCCAGACAGGATGGACAGAGCCTGTCAAGTTCGATTTTCCGGTCTAACTACAAACTGTTGGACGTAGAGCCAGACTTTGGCTAGGCCACATTACACATGCATGTGCTTTATGAATTTAATTTTCTATGCCCTCTGGTTCCTGGGCATAGAAATCCTCTCCACAGTATGATGCTGCCACCACCATGTGTCACTATGAATGATCTCTGTTCAGTTCTCCTCTGGTCTGACCAGATCACCTTCTTCCATGTTTGCTGTGTTCTCTGCTTGGCTTGTAACAAACTGCAAACTGTTAGCATTAGCATCTTGGCTGCTTCTCTGCTAGGTTATCGTTAACCAAAAATAAGGAAATAACAAAAACTAGATGCAAAAGAAACGTTTTTGCTAAGCGATATAAAAATAAAAACAACAGTTTGCAAAGAAAAGCAGAGAGAAAGCACCAGAGTCCAATTTTGAATTATTTTGAATATAACTGTGTTTTGTTAAAAGTGTCCTGTAGAGAAACCAGATATATTATGTAGGACAATATTAAGTTGGGAAAATCCCACAAGTCTTAAAACAACTTCATTGTGTCCATGAGACTTGCTTTCAGGTGCTGTTATTGTGTTTACTGGATTTGTTTTTTAAGTTTTTTTGCTACATACATTTCATAGCTGTAGGTCTGGTCAGTCATTTGGCCACAATTTCTAAAAACTGATGATTTTCTTGGGTTTTGGCACCAACAACTATTTCAGTTTTTTTTTTTTTCAGTCTTGCTCCAGGAGGGACTCATATTAGACAGAAAGCCTGAAACTACACCTGGAATGAATAAAACCTAAACTGAACTAGCAAACAGTCCAACCTAATGAAAACTAAAATAGAACTGGAAATCTGAAGTTAAAACTAACTGAAAATAAAACTACTCAAAAACTGCTAAAGTATGAAAATCTCTCTTTTTCGATTTAGCGCTGTCAATCAACCTCATGAACACGCTGCTAAATGTGCTAATGGTGGAGAAACAACTCACTGTTACTGAAAAACAGTTTATCCATGCTAGCTAGCCTTAGCAAATGTGACAAAATCTGCTGTTCTGTAGCAGAGAGCAAAAAGGTATGGGGGTCAGCGGTGCGCACACAGGAATGATTGGCAACACTAAGACCCGCCTACTGCATCTGATTGTTTGTTTCTAGTTAGCACTGGGAGAAGGAAGAGTAACTCCATTTTTTCACAGATTTTCTGTCTCATACTGTCACGACACAGTGACAGTTTCAACAAAAAGTTGAAAAAGTTTTTAATTTTTTAAAATAAAAGTTACATACTGCAGCTTTAAAGAGTATAAACACATTTGCATGGCATTATATTAGCATGTTCCATTAAAGCCCAGACTCCGATCAGCGCAGTGGGCTTTGTCAGCAGTACCATATAGAGCGTGCCATGTGGGGTAAGGCTCGCCGTCCTCCTCCTGCTCCTTGTCCTCCACCACCTCTGGCAGCGTGACAGGAAAGTCTCTCCCCTCCTGAGCCTCCAGAAGGCCTGCAGCATGGTTCAGGTCTGATCCCAGTCCACCACCAGCAGCAGCAGCAGCAGCAGCTCTCATATGAGCTCCTTCCACCAGAGGCAGCAAGGAGATGAGCACCCACAGCAGAACCTGAGCACAGAAAATACAAACTAGACCTCACCTCTAGCTCCTCACAGCACATCAAAACGCTACACTGCAAAAACACAAAATCTAAGAAAAACAAGTATTTTTGGTCTAGTTTCTGGTGCAAATATTTTAAGAAAGTTGAAATAAGACTAACTTTTAGGTCATTTTTTAGCAAGATATAGAGGCTTGTTTTAAGTAAATCATTTCTTAATATTAACAAAAATGTACTTATGCCTGTGGCAGATTATTTGACTTATAACAAGATGTTTTTCATATCTTATAAGTGAAATGATCTGCCAGTGGAACAAGTACTTCTTCATCATGTTAAGAAATTATTTACTTAAAAGAAGTCTCTATATCTTGCTAAAAAGTTACATTTAAGTTAATTTGTCTTATTTCAAGTTTAATAAGATATTTGGACCAGAAACCAGAGCCAAAAATACTTGGTAAGATTTTGTGTTTCTGCAGTGTAATTACATCCTGCCAGTTTCTACTGATTTGCATTGTGGGTAATAAAAGGACTATGAACTAGAACAGTCAGCTTTTAATGTTGCTGTGTTTTATTTATGACGTTGCATGACAAATCAATTCTCTACCAGCAGAGAGATAGATAAAAGTATGAGTTTATATGCAATGACGACAGTCAGCTTTCTGCTGTAGTTTTGATCCAAGCAGTGTGATGAATTCCTCTGTCTTGACGTTTCAAAAAGAAAATAACTCTGAACTCTTGAGAGTTCTGCTAGCTGTGGCTTTAGTAAATAAAATGAGAACTGACCACAAAGAACAAAACTCTGTGTTTGTGTGAGAACGGGGCATGACTGCCACCGCAGAGACGACTTATTTTTCATTTATTTTTCTTTCTGTTTGTTTTGAACCGGTCTGAACAGAAATGTACCAGCAGCCGCAGCAGATCCATAGAGAGAAAAGTAAACGCTGATATCAGCATCAGCTCCCAATGTTCACCTTCTGGAAATGTAAACGTGTTGGAGGAATCACTGAACTACACAGCAATGCTTTCAGTGTTGCATAAAATCTTAAACAAAAATTGAAAACATATTCCAATTATTTTTATTTAAAACCAAAAATGCAACTATTCTTATCACTCTTGCTCTATTATCAGTAGCCTTATAACTATCATTTATAATCTGTAAGGTTTATTTCTAAATGTTTTGATTTTGATCCAAGCATTCACAGAGAAAAGCTGCAGGTTGATGCTTCAGTTTACATGGACATTGTGATTGTGCTGCTTTTATTACAAATCTGATTTCAGATCAGTGTCAGACTTATTTTCAGATTAAGTTTGAAATTATATTTTGCACAAGTAGTGAAAAAGAAGAGGGACCAGATATGCCTGAGTTACTTTTTTGTTTGTCTGCCATGTTGGATTTAACAAAACTTTTCTTGCACTTGCAGTGAATGGCCAGTAGTTGATAGTGTATTGTATGACGCACTAGCGTCCACTTTAGTGGTCTGTGTACATTGATAACGTAGAAATCCACAAGAAACACAAGAAAATGGCCTTTAGATAGCTGTCCACTGCAGTGACCACTATGCATAAAAGGGTTAAAGGTTACGGTAGCTTATGCTACTATTAATTAGATACGCATCCTCTTTGTTAAAATGTGTTTTTCAGTTCATTTTGCCTCTGATTTCTTTTACTGACTGTTCTGCTGACTTCAAACCAGCTTAAAAAAAACAGTAAGCAGCTGTGTCTGTTACTCTGTCTGAAATGTTTAGTCGAGTTTCCTTCACTTCGGCCAGCAGACCGACAAGAAGAGAGAGGGTGGGGGGTCAGAGGGCATTATCAGTTTGTCGAGAAAAATATCCGGACACTCTGGCTCTCTCATGTTACAGGATTTTGAAAGCATGACAGTCTGTCTTTAAAACTGAATCCGGCCTGTGTATACCTGCAACAAGATTATGTCAGAACTGAGTCCATGGATGGAAAACGTTTCCACACACTTTTAACTTTTCAAGCACATTTTTGTTAGACAGAAGGAAATGGCGTTAACTAAATGTTGCATTGGAGCATTAAAGTCGTGAAGCCAGGGGCTGAAATCCCTCTGACATGGTTCATGATGAGCTTCAGAACAGTAAAGTCGTGATGTGGGTCGTGTCTCCTTTAAGGAAGACTCATAATTAACGCATTTCCATCAACACTACAGGAGCTGCTTACTGCTGCAGTCATGACAGTGTGGTTAAAATGAGCTCTCTGTCACAGCCCATTGATTTATGGCCATGCTATTAATAAACCCCTTACACATTCCCATACTTTGTCACGTTACAATCACAAACTTAAATATATTTCATTAGAATTCAGTGTAAAGACCAGCACAAAGTGCTGTACAATTATGAAATAGAAAGAAAATCATACATGATTCAAAATTTGTTTTACAAATAAAATGCTTAAAAGTGTGGTGTGTAAGTAGTACTCAGCCCCCTGAGTTAATGCTTTATGGAACCACCTTGTGCTGCAGTTACAGCTGCTAGTCTGTAGGGTTTGTCTCTACCAGCTTTGATCATCCAATGACTGAAATCTTTGCCCACTTTTCTTTTCCTAACAGCTCAAATTCAGTCAGATTAGATACAGTTTTAAGATCTTACCACAGATTCTGGATTGGGTTAAGGTCTGGACTTTGACTAGGCCATCCCAACACATGAATTTTGTTTAAACCATTTCGTTGCAGCCCTGGCTTTGTGCTTAGGATGGTTGTTCTGCTGGAAGCTGAACCTTCGCCCCAGCTGGAGTCTAAAGACCTGTTGGAGTCTTTAGACTCCAACAGGTCTTCTTCCAACATTGTCCTGTATTTGGCTCCATTCATCTTCATATCAACTCTGACCATCATCCCTGTCCCTGCTGGAGAGAAGCAACTCCAGAGCATGATGCTGACACCACCACATTAGACAGTGGGGATGGTGTGTTCGGAGTGATATGCATTCTTTGTATTTTGGCATAAAAGTTGAATTTTGTTCTGGTCTGACCAAAGCTCCTTCTTCCACATGTTTGTTGTGTCCAACATGGCTTCTGGAAAACTGCAATCGAGACGTCTTATGGTTTTCCTTTAACAACAGCTTTCTTCTTTCCACTCTTCCAGAAAGACACATTTGTGCACTGACTGCTAATAGTTGTCCTGTGGACAGATTGGATCTCTGTCCAGAGTCACCATGAGCCTCTTGGCTGCATGTCTGATCAGAGCTCTGCAGGATCAGCTTGAAGTTTAGGTGGATGGGCTTGAATGGAAGGTTTACAGTTGTTCTCTTACCATTTCTGGCTGATGGATTGAACAGTGAGATGATAAGAGCTTGAGAAATCATTTTATAGCATCCATGGTCAGTCCTGCATTAAACTGCTTCCTCAGCTTTCCCCCTGACCTGTCCGCTGTGTTCCTTGGACTTCATGATGCTGTTTGCTCTCCAATATTCTCTCAACCTCTGAGGCGTCAGAGCAGCTGGATTTCTACTGAGATTAGATTACACTAATGTTTAGTCATTAGCAGGCATCAGGAAACTGGTTGCACTCAGAGAAAAGGGACCTGAATACTTTTGTACACTGCACCTTTCACATTTTTATTTGTAAAAAATGTTTGTGGTTGTAACATCACAAAATATGGATAAGAACAAGGGGTGTGAAAACTTTTGCAAGCCACTGTAGGTAAACTTATGATGATGAGTTTTAGGGCCAAGCTAATAAAAAATAAAACATTGAACAAGTAAAATTAAGAGAAGCTATAATATTACAAAATAAAGTCATATGAGAATAATATTTTGAGAATAAAATTGGATTATTATGACTTTATTCTTGTAATTTTATGGCTTTATTCTCATAATTTCATTTTTTACATTTTCTTAGTGTGGCTCTAATACTCTACTGTAACTTCCTCATTATTATGAAAACTTCAACAAATAATTTAAAAATAAATTCTGAAAAAGGGGATAAAAAATCAAGGTGAAAAGTTTGTCCTTGACAGAATTCCTTAAAAACTCTTGATATATATTCACATGTTCTATTTCTCCTTCTCACATTCAAAACCCTTAATAATCAAACTCCATCATACAGCAGAGATCTGATTGGCCCAGATGTTCCTACCAGAGCGCTTCATTCTCAGTCTGCAGGTTTATGCTGGTTCCTAGAGCTTCTAAAACTAGAATGGGAGACAGAGTCTTTAGTTATCAGTTCTACTTTTAAGTCTAGGCTTAAAACTTTTATTTTTTCCTTTCTCTGTAGTTAGGGTTAGACTGACAGAGGACAGAATGACCACTTTTCCTCCTTCTGTCACTTTCTCCTACTAATCTCTACAGTTCCACATTATTTACTGTTTTGAAACTTTTAACTGTAAGTTTTGCCTTTTTTTATTTGACTACATCTTCTTTTTCTCTAACAGAAAGTATTCCTGGATCAGTGCTCGTGTTTCTGCTCTGTCTCCTCAACCCTCCGGACGGTGGAGGCAGACGGCCGTTCACACTGAGCCAGGTTCTGGTTCTGGTTCTGCTGGAGGTTTCTTCCTTTTGAAGGGGAGTTTTTCCTCTCCACTATCGCTATATGCATGCTCGGTATGATGGATTGATGCGCAATGCAATCTGCTGGGTTTCCTCAGATAGAAAAGTTTTTAACTAATTTGAATCATAAATTGAACTCGTTGTATTATTGGATGATGATGACATGTATGTGTCATTGGTCCAAATAGATTTTTTTGTAAAGTGCCTTGTGATAACGGGTTGTTGTGAATCGGCACTGTACAAATAAACTGAACTGAACTTTTTTTCACTGACTTTGTTATTCTTACATCAGTGGAAGAGTGAGGAAACTGGACTGAGAGCAAAATGAAGATAAAGGAGAGGATGTTCCTGACAAACCTTGGCCTTTGCTGACATGACAGAAGAAATGTGTCTATCCTTCCTCCAAACCCTCCATCTGGTCCCACCTGGAGAAACAGAGGAAGAAAGGCAGAGAGGAATTTCAGAACAAGAACAAGGCTTCACCTCGTCAGCTTTCTTTATACCAAAAAGACAAACATAAACCTAAGGCGCAACATGCGGGTAGCGTGAAGCGCACATATTCACAATTGTCCAGATACTGTAACCAAGAAAAGAAACGCCCTGCGGGCCCCTGAACAAGTCAGCATGTCACATAAATCACGTCCTCAGAGCAATGAGGACAGTGTTTTTGTTGCTGCTTTTAGAAAAAGAGACGTGTTTTCTGCCAACAGCTGCGGCTAGTGTCGGCTTGTCGGCTCATACATCCATGGAAATGGCCCTGGTCGAGCAACAAAAGGCAGCGTCTGTGATAGTCTTGTCAAAGACATTCTTGGGGCTATTTCTGTGACAGAGGTGTAAGCAGGGGAAACTAGGCATAGCCGGGACCCTCCGTGGAGGTCCCGGACAAAAACCGCAGAGAGGCACTGCAGCTGATAAGGAATCCCACTGATGCAGATGTTTATATATAGTACGTGCGCCGCTGAAGATACTGTTGTCCGCCAAGCAACCGTGACATGAGGTCACCCGCTTCGGCTTTAGTAAAAAAAACAAACGTTATTGAAATGATAACCTGTAAAAAAAAATTTTTTTAAAAAGAGGATTATCTTCTAGATGTTTCAAACTTAGTCTGTGTAAGTAATTGAAACTCGTGATTTGTTTTGAGAGACAGGTGACATCAGAGGTTTGTAGACTTTCTTTGGATCTTGATCCTAAGATCTCGGTACTTGGAGATTTTGAGTGCCTGAAATTATTTCCTTGCAAAAGATAGTTTGCTTTGGTGCCGTCGTCTGCGGCAAAAAAAAAAAGGAAATCTACAGAATCTCCAAACCAGAAATGTTAGATGAACGAACTGTTGTTGTGATGCAAGTCTGAAAAAAATGCTCGGTTCAGTCTGGGGGGCATTGACAGAGTTTGACTGGACATGGACTCCATTCTAATGAGATTGGACCAGACGGACTGATTTGTATTAGTCTTTGCTGAATTGTTTAAATTTTAATGTTATTTTTTCCCCTCATATTTCTAGCCTAGATATTTGTGTGAAGTGTAATGCTGCATAAAATTTTTACTGCATGTATTGCTGAGTAGAGAGAACATGAGGGGTGAGGTTTACTTTTGTAGCTTGTTTCTCAACCAGAAATAGTATGTACCATTGTACAATACTCATAGTTTTTAATGCATTGTGAATTCTCAAAAAATAATATATCCATACAAGAAAATACATGGGACATGGCAGGATATAAGAAAAAGTAATAAAATATTTAAAGGAAGGCTTAAGTAAACAGTCATGATTTCACTCTTCATTCAATAGGGAGGAAAGTTTCACAGATTATATATACTAGAGCATATGAAAAAATATTCAGTATTCTATTAATAATTGGGATCTGGTATTTGCAAACAAGATAGATTGGAAATGGGCCAGAAATATCTGATCGGTGCGTGTTGAGTAGAATAAGAACCAGAAACAACTTTAAACTTTTCATTTATTAGGTAGGACTATGAATAGGTTGGATTTATGATGCAATGTAGAAACTTTCTAAAAGTGTTTTCTATAGGAATGCAGCATATAATCTAGGGCTGTGACTAAAAGTTGTTTTAGAAATCAGCTATTCTATTAATTTAAAAACAACGGGCACAATTTGCAGATTTTTCATTTAAACCATTCTGTAATACACTATTAGAAATGCCCAAGAAAATGCAAATAAATAATTCAGTCCCTTTTATAAACAGTAAAATAAACATTTTATTGCCTGAAATGCAACAACAGCATTTTCTTAGTGAGCACTTGATCATTTGTAGTACAGGATTCACCTGCAGCTAAAAACATTTTGCTCTAATGGAGCTTTTCATGATCATCATAGATCATCATAGATAACAGTCTGAACAGCTCAGGCCTTTCTGCTGGACTTGACATCAGAACAGTGAAGGGCTGATCTGGTGATTCACTTTTGGAAAAGCCGATTAATAAACAAATACCAAAAGATGCTCAACAGATTTTTATTCCCAGAATTTGAACCAGATGAAGCTGAAACGATGACACTGGAGGAGTTTTGGGCCAAACATATTTACAAAGGTTTTTCTTTATATCTTAAATGCAAAATATATTCATTTTTTTTTAAGTTTTGGCTTAATTACTGCTCTGACTGTGTTGTTCTTACAGCACATTACCTTTTTTGGACTCTGTATACTTCAGTTAACAATTAATTGATTACTAAATTGGCTGTTTACTTCAAAAATCGATTAATCACTATTCATATAATTAATTGTCTCAGCCCTAATACAGTCCATTGTATCTTTTAATGGAGAGGCTTGCAAGCAGCTGTTTTTCTTTGATCCATTCCCTTGTATTTTCAGGGAAATGCCCATTGGTATGTTTGGTGCTGCATGCAGCCAAACAGCTTACAGTAGATGTAGAAAAACAAGAAAAACTTTGGGTTACACACAGATTTATATCACTGCATATTATTCCAGCACTGTTGGGAGAGTTGTAAGTTCGAATTCATTCTCAGCCAACATCAGCAAACTTTGTTCAGTGTTTATTAATGGAGCATTTCTACATGCAAACAGTGATCAGAATGAATCAGTAGCTGGCTGCTCCTTCTGGCCTGCGAACGTTAAACAGTGGGAATGTGATGGAACAGGTAGAGAACTGGAACACAGATGTCGATCTGAATTCTGATGTGACTTTGTGCCTGCGATCTAAAAAAGCAATTCTCTGATCTATAGATAATCTGGTAGAAGCTGTTTCCAATTAATACGTACAGTTGCGTTCAAAATCACCAACCACATCCACACTGTTTCTAGTAGACATAGTTTACTAGATGTGGTGGAGCAAAAGAAAACCAACAGAGCCAACCATCATTACATTAACATCCTGTTACTGTGTAACTGAATAATTAGCTGAAAATACAGACGCACCGATGCGCCGATGCTAATACCTGTATCGGTACCAATACTGAAAAAAAAAATCTAGATTGGGTATTGGTGATAATGCGCCTGATCTATGAAGGCAGATCTATTGAGTCTAATTATATGCTTTGTGCTCCGAGCGACGTCAAGCTTTATTGTTTATTTGTTTTAAATTTAGAATTCCTAATTGAACTTTTCGATCCATTTGTAGCCATTTTTTATGTCAGTTTCTCTGTAATTTATTTCACATTGGCTTTTATACGCCTAACAAATTAAAAACAACTTTAATTTGTAAAAAAACAAATGAAAGTTGTTTTCACATGTTTGACTAAGCTTGTGGAGCCGTCGGTGTGTTTAAGTTAGCTGTACTGGTGCAGAGTTATAAAATAAATTTGTAATTTAATATATTTATGTCTGTGTTTAAGTCAATTCTGTATCAGCTTGGTAACAGCTGGTACCCGAAGTGGAAAACGTGGATCGGTCCGTCTTTAATTGAAAGGAGTGTTTTCAGATGGTGAGGAAGTTCAGTCTGTAAAACACAGATGAGCCAATATTGGTACATGTGTTTTATGCTGGTTGTAGAATATCTTCTCTGAAAACCTGAATAAAGCTAATTCATAGTGTTGAGAGGAGCAGCATACTTTAAATAAAACTAGAGCGAATAAAATAATCCACAGTAAAGATAAAACAATTTCAAATGCTTTAAAATACATACCAAGACCAAAGAGGCATGGACCAAGAAAGAAAGGAACTTCTAACTCAGAGGTCTCAAACTGCATTCCTTAAGGGCCGGTGTGCTCCACCCTTTAAACGTCTCTGTGCCTCAGCACACCAGGCTCCACTATCAGCTCATTAGCAGAGCTTGACTGCATGCTAATGAGGCAGTTTAGCCATTTAACTCAAGTGTGTGGGACAAGGGACACATACAAAAGTTTCAGGACTCTGGTCCTCGAGGAAAGAAAAGCTGACATGTCAAAGACTCAGCCACCGATCACAGAAGTCACCTGCAAAAAACACTTTTATTTTTATATTATAAGCCAGAAGTGTCCTTGCAATGTTGCAGCTCGCTTAACAGGTACGTTTATTTTGCTCTGAAATGATCCAAAGTCATTTGATGCAGTGTTTATTTGGAGAGACATTCATGTGGTCATTGTTATGAAGTTACAAATAACATGAACAGATTGTTATGAGCCATTAACATCCCATAATCCACCAACGTCACTGGATAAAAAAACAAACTTCACAGTAAACAATTCGCAGCAGCTGCAGGCTGTCGCTCACATTCCGGCTTCCTTTCACTTTTCCTTCCATGAGATAAAAACTGTTAATAAGACACAAGTCTCAGACCACGAGTACAAGTAAAGTCTCAAGTTTTTAGGGCACAATTCCAAAGTCTGAGGTCTTTTATTTTTGTGACTTAAGTGCAAATTAAGTTGCCATTTCTGGTTGGTTTGAGACCAACATGGTTAACAGTATTAAGTGGTCAGCCCAATAGCCGGACCTCAAATTAATTTTACTGACAGTTATTTCCTTTTTACCTTTAGCAATACGTTAAATATAACATTTCAATGAAATAAAGGAGAAACGAACCAAACTGCAGGTCTGAAAAAGACTCTCAGACGTTTGCCTTAGTCAAAGGAAAGGTGTACAGTTTCCTAACTTTTTGGATCAATTTTTTTCCACTTTGTTGGCCTATAAAATGTTTTTAGTCCATATCCAGCAACTAAAACCAGTGCTCTATTAAACCAGACTGTTCATGAATACCCAAGTCTGTTTTTGAGTAACAAGTCAAATGATGTTTGTGGTCCGACTTACTATGATAAGAAAATCAAAGCAAAAACCAAAAAACAACACGAGTAATGGAAGAAAAATATTGGGTTTTTTAACCTAGCTTTTTTCCATTTAAGAAGATGGAAAATCTGAAACCAGAAAACACCAAAAAGCTTCCATCTGCAGCAGCTCCATTTGCTAGAAGGTCAAATTTGTTCCATTCTTGAACTGCAGCCGAGGGTGGGCCAGGCTTTGGACATTTAAAGCCTAAATGATTGAGTTTCTGAAGATAAAATGCTGACAATGCCATTTTTTAAAACTGTTTAATATTCATTTATCCAAAATTGTTTTTAAATTGATACAAAATGCAATATATTTATCATGTTTTGATTTGGGGTAGAATGTGAAAAGTTCCTGATGCATTCCAGTTGCATTTATGGAAATTGCTCACTTTCTAAATTTCTCTCACACACAAATTCAGTAGTTTGTAACATTTATTCATAAGATTTTATCTTTTTTACATGTCAATTTTAAATGTCTTCTGTAGTGTGTTTACACTACAAAAGCAAATGCAACCCAAAGCTGATAAACTTTTATATCATAGATGGCGCCGCTGTCTATGGATCAATCAGTCTACTTTCTTCTACACATTCAGGTTGCTTTAGGGAAATAAGCCGTTCACGTAGAAGTCTGATTGCGAACGCATTTGGTTACCAGTAGAAGCACACGCACACACCCACCCCCACACCCACACGGATTTCAGCAAGAAATCACACCTGAGCTGAGAGACCTGTATCTCAGCTCCTTTAACAGCATGACATTCCTGAAATATTGGTTAGGCTTTGGTTTTGGTGTCCCCCAGCTGGCCACTCTTAAAAAACTTTCCAGAGGCGGCTCTCAGGAGTACTGTGGAGAGGTGAGAGAGAGAGAGAGAGAGAGAGAGAGAGCTGATTTCAGGCTACAAACAGATTAAGGTGCTAATGCGCCAGGCAAAACAGAGCAAGATTTTATAAACTAAAAGAGAAAAAAAGCTCTTTCTCGCTGCTATTTTTAAGTTAGCCTGCTTGCTCGCCAATAATCACATCCATTCAGCATTAAACATCTCACTTGTTTAAATCTGGCATGAACGTTTTAGTAAACAACACTCCCGCCACCATCTTTGAAACCACATCTATCATCTGTGTGAGGCTTTGTTTAACCTTGGCAATGAACTGCGGCCGCGCTGCGCGCTAGATGTAGCACACGGCGGCGCGAACCGTCCACGGATCTCTAGATCCCCGGCGATATCTCCGCAGCTTGTTTATTTAACAGTCAAAATTAATCCCAGCAGTTGTGTGTTTGTAGCGGGACGGAAGACTGGCAACAGGTTATGGCTCACGGCCCACAATAAGAGCCGCTGATGCATTTATGCAATCCTACATGTCCCAGCTGTGGTGATCCAGTCCAGACGAAGTACAGTTGCACACACTGAGGGGGCTGCGCGGGGACTGACTGGAAGAAACTAAAAGAAAAGGCAAAACTGAGCAAAATTAGGACCTACAACCTGCATGCCATCAAGGCGAACTTAAAGCAGACTGCTGACTCAGTGGCTCCCGTCCCGCTCTGTCCCTGAGCTGATTTAAAACCGAGCAGCAAAGTGAGCTGGGACTGATGCTGCAGGTCCGAGTCCCCAACGCCACAGCTGGGAGCGTTTAGCTGCTTTTAGATCAATGAGCTGGGAGTCTACCCCGGCCCGTCTGCTGGTTCATTTCAGCCCAGCACTCCGGAGCTGTTTACAGCCCCACGCCTGCAGCCTTTTCAGGGTGAGGTTAGGGGAGGGGGTTTGGGGGGTCATGGAGTGTGTCAGTTCTTTAGCTGCTAAGGAGCTGATGGTGTTTATGTGCGTCTCTATGTGTGATTAGAGAAGCCAAGAATGTGTTTTTTTGCCCTGTTTAGCTGATTAAAGCCTTTGGTTTATCCATCAGGTTGCATGTCTGCTGCAGGGAGAAAGACTTCCTGTCAACTCCCATTTACACTGTTGGTCCACTGCTGTCCAGTTGCTCTTCACAGTTTATTTAGAGGATAAACTCCCCGAAAGCAGAAGTCGCTGCAGTTACAAGAGCTGTGCAAAAGGGGCAGTATTATGTAAAAATAAACTTTTGTGAGCTTTACATCATGATATAATGTTATTCCCTCAAACATAGCCAAAGTGTTGCTTTGATTCCTTTTTGCATGTTTGAGAAACCCTTTAATCTCCCATAGCAACCATTCAGCTGTACAAAAAATGTCTGGATGGACCTGGCCCCGCCATAAAAACTCAGCTACTCCTTAGAGTTGCAGTTGCAAAGCTTCCGAGTTTCTGCAGCCCTTCCCGGTGACTCCTCTTTCAACTCCTTCAGACTAGCCAGAAGCAATTAGCAAACACCTGCTGAAACTGTGCATGTGCTGAACTCATTATACCAACTACTTCTCAGTGCAACGCTGGAAAAAAACATGTTAAAGAGTTAATAAGGGATCTATGTTGTGATGTCTTCCTGAAAGCATTTCAGGATGAGCAAGAAGTTTTAAAGAGACAGAAGCCCAAGGCGTTAAATTACAAAGTCAGATTTCTTTTACGTCATATTTGTACATACATAATTTTATAACAACAAGTAGTAATATAGTTTCTTGATTGTGCTATAAATTGGCATTATGTGCCTGGAAAACACATAACACTGCCTTTTTTCCTGGTGTGGATTGCTTGATGTCATGGTGGTTGGATATAAATGAGGACGACCTGAGATAAATTGATAGTGTAACAGAAATGATACGTATGAGGTCATGCAAACATATAACATGATGCAACAGGTCTAAAAAAATAAAATAATTAGTGTCGCAGCATTACTGGTTCCTGGTTACAAAAGTAAACAGACATAAGAGATGAAATATTCATGAAGAGTGAATGAAAGTAAAACAGTGAGGATGAATGCTGATGTTCAGTTGGGATCTGAATAGCTGCTTCCAATTTAAAGCTGAACCAAATGGATATTTTATTTCTTATTAAAGACTTTAGGATTCATTTGATTAAGTCTAATTAAAATCTAAATTATGAAATATTATATACTGCATATTTCTAAAAAAACAAAAACAAAACCTGTTTGTGACTATATTATTGAAAACACAACATAGGGAATGTTAGTTGTCTTAAAGACTTTAGTCAGTTCTGGTGAAACCAACAGTAAGCAATGTCTGTGAGATCATTTGTCTTTACATTATCCACTACATAATCAGTGATCTGAATTGTTCTGATATATAGTGTAATTGTTTTTAAAAGATTATATATGAATTCAAAAACCAAATACATTGTAAAGCCAACTCTGATTATTTTTTGGGGGTGATATTAAACTCCCCAATGTTTCTGATCTATTGTGATCATTTAGTAATCAATTATTCTATTGATTATTCTGACAATTAATAAAAAAAAAACAATTCTAATTCTGCAGATTTTTAATTTAACAGCTTTAACCTTTTTTTAAATGCAAAATTCAAAATACATTAAAATTTGCAAATAAACAATTTAATTCCTTTTTCAAAAAAAAAAGAAAAAGAAAAGAAAAGAAAAATGTTTATGCCTAAAATACAATAACTGCATTCCTGTAGTGAATCCAAACCAGGTGAAGCTAAAACTGACACTAGAGGAGTTTTGGCTGAAACATATTTACGAACAAAGAAATTTTTTTCTGAAATACAAATTGTACATATATTCTTGTACAGTTTTGGCTTAATTACTGATAAGAATATGTTGTTTTATTCAACAAATGGCCTTTTTTGAGTTAAAAAAAAGGCCATTTGCCTTGATTATTGAATTAGTTGATGATTATTTCAATAACCGATTTATCACAATTAATCAGATTAATTGTTTCAGGTCAAATTTTTTGTAGATGCAACAAGTAATCGACACTTAACCATAATTGACCAATTTTATGGTTGGCAATAAAAGTTCATGTCACACCTTTCAAAATAGAATTACAAGAAGTTGTTAGAACAACCCAAAGAACCTCTCTCTCTCTCTCTACCTCTCTCTAACTCAACCACATGCTATGATGCTGCTTCTGGTCCTAACATAAATAATTCATGGTTAATAACCAGAACCACAAATGATTCCAGTTTTGGACACCACTGGTTCAGTCACACACATACAATCATCCACAGATCAGTAGGCAGATAAGAGCTATGTGCCTTGGCCAGGGGCACATTGAAATTGGCAGAAAACGAAAGAAGAAATTGTGACAGATAAGATGCAAACTATTTGTAATGAGTATGAGAATACTATGAGTGGATAACCATTAGAAAATAGCAATGCTAAAGTTAGCTTAGTACAAAACTAAAGGGTAATTTTACATTTCTGATCATCCTTAATTCAAGATCAATAGTTGCCACAAAACTGAACTAATGAGCACTAAACAAAGATTCTTTATCAAATATTTGGAACATTTTGGAAACTTTTATTGTATTAGTAAACAGGTAAGATAAGGTAATTTTATTTATATGGCACATTTTCAGCAACAAGGCAATTCAAAGTCTTTTACATGAATAAGAAGGAAATACAACAAAACAACAAACCAAAGGAAAGAGCAAAAGAAGAAAAAAGAAAACAAAAGTGTAACCACTGTATACATTAAATGGAGAATATTCAATATATTATGACTGCCCAAATATTATGCATAACTTAAAAACACGTTATGCACCAGTCCAGCCTGGACTGGATTACTCTATACCATAATAATAATTCCAGATTATTTAAAACAAAATTTGTGATTTATTTTTGCTCTGTTTCTCAAAACCAATAAATGGGGATTTGTAGTTTTTTTTCCTGTAACATCTCATCTTGTTATCAGATGAAGTCTCTTCTCTAGAGTGATATTAGGTCAACCTGTATAAATGATTTCAGTCAATGGTAATTAATTCATTTCTTGAGCACCTATAAAGGCCTGAACATGTGATGTGTTTCAGAGTGCATCATTATTCATTTAAACGACAAAATTAAAATTATTAGAATTAAAACATTCTGTTGAATTAAAATATTTGCATTTAATGTGATGTTATTTCCTGAACATCACATTAAAGATGATAAAAGCAACATGTTTTTTGTCTTTAAGCTGTTTCTAAAGGGGAAAATAAATTCAGTGTGTTTCTGATCTGTGTGCAGTTACCCCCCCAGAGCTGATCTGTGCCCACAGAGTTTCCATAAACCTCTCACCTTGTTCCAGAGAAAGAGCGCTCCCTTGTCTAATATGTGGTAATGACCTCCCATTAGGGACGCGCAGTGTTTTGCTGTGGATGTATGTATGTATGTAAAATGCTCTGACCTCCAGCTTCAACCTGTCACTACTGTGGTGCCTGATTGCAGGATCCAGGAGAAGGGAGGGAAAAAAACAAAAAACACAGAGCAGTAAATCACAGCCGCCTCAATAAAAGACACCTGCGGTGTAAGAGGAGACGGAGGAAAGGGAGACCGAACACCCGGAGAGCCGCCTGATCACTAACAGACACCGGGAAACCTGGGGAGGTCCCAGAAAGTGAAGCTGGAGGAGATCTGCTGGGGCTCCAAAAGCTCCGTTTGCACACACAGACGTACAAACTGGTTCTGTAGCTTTCCTTTAATCTAGCGTATGACACTCTGCTGACAGGGTTTGAAGTACTTTCCATAAACATGGTATGCAAGAAGCTTTAGGCTATTACATCACCTGTTAAATTTGTACTCTGATGTAGTGAAAGAGTCTAAGTAGAGACCTCCAGGACAAAGGGCTGCTCAGGACAATAAAAACTGAGATAACTCTCCCTTTAGAGTAATTAGAACTCTCCTATTTTCACAAATCAGATGTAAAGCCTATTAAACTTTTGTGTCGAACTTTGGACTACATGAATCTCTCCGTTTTAATAATGTAAGGCAGCCACAAAGTCAAGGGAGAAAAAGCAAAACAGGGGAAGTGATAAAGAGAATGAGATAATTAAAAAAATATGATAAGCAAAAGTAGAGTTCAAAACACGAGTTATGTCCCGGGGAAAGAGAAGTGAGGGAAGGATAATTGAGCCACAGAATGAGAGGAATCCAAAAGGAGAGATAAGGGCCAAAACAGGGAAGAGGGTGATTGGGAAAATGAGAGTACAGAGAGAGAGCACAGATTGAAGCCGATCACTCTGTAATCCCATAATCCCTGCCAGGCAGGCAGGATATAATTGCTCGTTAGTGCCAGTTTCCACTCGGAGGCCTGTCACTGCAGGAAAACCACAGAGTGCAGGCTAAATGAGAAACAGATAGCAGGTCCCATGCCTCGGTTCAGATAGGTTAGACAGGGCCCCGGCCTCTTCAACTCCCCGCATGTGTGCACACACACTTTTTGTCAGCAACCTCCATTCTCTGGATATAAAACAAGAGATACGTCTCTACTTTCTGTTCATTTCTCTTCATTGCTACCTATCAAGGCCACACACAAGAGGGAGGCCCGAGGGTAATCAGAGATGTGGACGTTACAGAGCCTGGAGGAGGATGGTGAAGAGAAGAGGGGAATCTGAATGATCTCACCCGTCCAGGTGGTTTTATTAACTGACTGACAACATGTGAGTGTGGAGGTGTCGGAGAGTGTTTCAGGCCAGGATCAGGCCGGGCGAGAGGCAGGGAGTTTGAATAATCTGTCAGGAGCAGGGTGGCTGTGAATAACTCAAGCTGTGCTGGTGTAGATTTAATGAAAGGTGTAATTCCCCCAAATGACCAATGATGAAAAACTAATTTTACAGAAATGCTGTATTCTTTCATATTGCATATTGATTAAAGTTGGACAGGAAAAATAAGCTGTATGACGGAATCAGATGATCTTTACCCTGTTTGGCCCCTCCTGACTTGTCACCAGCTGATTGGGAGGCTCAAAAAACCTCATGTTTTTTCAACCAGTTGAATCCACCATCGCAAATCTAGAACTGACAAAACTGTAGTTCTTATGATAGCCTGGCCTGTCTGCTAAAATTAGAAGCTACAGACACTTTAAAATGGTAAAGCTACTGTTCACACACGCAGCAGCATGAGTGTCACTTTGAATATCACTGTCAAATAAAATAATAATAATAATATAAAAAATAAAACAACTCTATAAACTTAATGACAGGATAAAGTATACGAACAGTTGCCGTGGGCTACTTAGGCATTCATCACCTTCCCATCTCCCACCACAGGCCTAATGGCACAACCTTCACATCCACCGAATAATTTACACGCCTCTGCAGGAGCATATCCCACACACAGACACACACACCCCAACACACACACACAAACACACCCCCACACGTTTGTGGTTTATGACACCATTATGCCTTTTGGAGTGTTTATGGGGACACACCTTGCCCTTCATCTGGTGAACACAAAAAGTAAGTCAAAACTATTTTACTCTACCCATATCAGACACAAACACACACACGCACACGAGTCATGGTTCAACAGCCCAAAAATGTCCATAAATTATTCTGCTGGTTTTAAATAGTGTTAGCCAATTCCACTGAAAAAGCAGAGTGACTGCACTTTTGTCTGGCTTTATTTGGTGCTGCCCTTCCCCCACCTGTTGCTTCAACTGTCAGTCACCGAGCTGACAGACAGTTGATACACAAAATTTATATATGTATATATGTCTCATGCAGTTTCCAAGGCTAAAATGATGTGCAGTGCCACTCAAAGCACTATATGTGGTAACTCTGCTAATATCAGGAGTAAATAGAGGCTCCTGCAAAAATATATATATATAAAAAGCATGACACCCACTTCCTGTTGACTGGACATCCATATCAGCAATATGGATTACCTGTCACTTATATTTTGAGTACTTGTGAAACTCTTCAGGCCATGACATCCTGGGTGAAGAGCCATATTGCCCAAAATAGAGCTTGTGAATATATCAGCATTTCAAGTTTGAGCTTCAAAATATCTGCAGCTCTCACAGATTTAAAATCAATATCATGAGCAAATCAATGCCCAGCTGTGATATTAAACATACCAACTGTTATAGCTAACAGGTCAAAACCGTAAGCTAACAAAAGCAAAAACCAATAGAGAAGAACAAGAATAAACATTCCCACTTTCTGAGTGAAGCTAGCATAGCATTTTACATGCAGGGTATGTTAACAGCCCTGGCCATGTACTGGAACCTGCAGATATAGTTACTATTTCTGATACCAATAAGAAGAGCAAAAACATAAAACATGGACATAAAGCTAAAATTACAGCGGCATCATTTTGTTGATAACCTGCATGAACTGAGCCAACAAGGCTCATATTCTGGGAAAACCAGTAATGCCTTTAGACTTTTTTTTTTGTGAAGATTTTTTTAACACTAATCTGTTTCTCATTAGAAAGATAGAAAAAGTTTTTGGATGCCCAGGAGTAAATCTTAGAGAAACCTTATTTCCTACGCTGACCCTGCAGCTTTCTCTCTGAACAAAGGAGCGGAGGTCTAACGAAACGTGTCTAATGGTTCTTCGGTGGGATAAATGAAGCACTTTCAGTGGAGAACAATGTGTTTGAAGTGTAACAGGCCTGGACTGCTGCCCTTACACGTTTAGGTTAGGGCTGCCAAAGAAAAGTTACTGCAAGCTGACAAGGTCCTGAGATCAGTGGGTCACGGTGAGAATGCGATAAAATATGTTTTTGTGGGCCGTGAGCAGCTGTGAGCTGCACCTCGGATGGCTTTATTAAAGAAGAAAGAGCAGGGAAAAGCTATCACCATGCCAACCACCCGAACCACCTGACGCCACTAGTGACCCCACATGTTGGAAAAGTGAAGCAGAGAGCTGAAGTTTCACCACTGCATGCATATAGGAGAGAAAACTGCAGGCACACTGCTGGACTCTGCAGACATTTCTCAGCTGGACGGCCTCCAAAACCTCAGCAAGACAGCAATTATTGTTAGGCAGGAGAAGAAAATGAATGGATTTATGGAAGCTTTTGGTTACAGGTTTACATTTTAGACCTCTTTCAAAAAGCGTGATGTTATTTTAGTTGTCGGCATGTTTCAGACATTATGTTATGTCCCAGATAGTCGAATCAGGTTCTTCCCTTTGCTTGCACATGTTTTTGTTCTCCCACATACCTTCATAATCACTACTTGTTTGGTAAATTTTTCACATTGCTTTTACTGTTATTGGTCGACACATAAGCAACCCTTCCCTGGGGCTCCTCTCTCATCGTAAGCCACTGTCTTCAATCTATCAGCATTGCTTGGCTGAACTGGTTCAGGGTTATTCACCAACTGATCTGAAAGGAAAACAATACCCAAATTTTGATTTGCAGATTTAATATCATTCAAAGCAACCCTCCCTAGGGTCACTTTAAAAAATATCAAAGGGGTTTATTAGAAATGAGTAAAAACAAAGCAAACCAAGGGGTGGAACTGTTATTTATTTAGAGGTAAATCTATAATTGCCTAAGCTTAAAAATAACTAAATTACCAAAATAATGCATATGACATTTGACTTTTACAGGAAATCTTAATTTAGTGTGTTTAACTTGATGAATGATGAGAAAAAAAATCCATTCCCAATCTAAATCCAGTTTGTCGTGACATGCCATCAGACTCCTTAGTTTCCTTCTGTTCCACATTAATATTTACTTAGCTGAAGCTTTCTTTACCTTTTTGGATCAAAGGGGTTACATATTTACAGTTCTGGTTCAGTACATGCCTTCACAAATCTAATTTTGAGATAATTCCAGCTGCTTTTTCTTTTCTTTTTTCTTTTTTAAGCACAAACACTGTGGTCTAGTATCTGGCAAATAGAAAATCTTTCCTGCTCGTTAACCAAAAACTGCTTATGGGAGAAAGTGGAGAGCAAAAAAGTTATTTTTTTGTAAAAGGGTTCTGTTAAGAGATTATGACCAGTCAATATGAATATGTTACCTAAATCATGTTTATGATAATAAGAAAATTAGTTTTTTCAGAAGTAGGTTCTAGAGACGTGATCTAAATGGATGAACATTGGCTTCGTTTGAGCATCTGTAGTTGATAAGTAACATAAGATCTGTGAAACTGTTTAATTCAATAATTAAGTGTAACAAAAAATTATTCCAATTTATGCATCAAAGCATATGTCCAAACACTGTGACTAAACTCAAAACAATATGCACACAGGCCATGTTAAATATTTTTAAACATCAGCATCATTAAAAGACAACATATAGATCAAGCACTGTAAGATAAAAAGTAGTATTTCATAAAAAAATGTAGAAGATAAAATTTGTAAATGAGAGACAAATGTTGATGATGGCGAGTTTACTCTTAAAATTTCTGATTGGCTGTTGGCTGAAAAACAAATCCATGTTTTTTCAAAGTGAAAATGTTAAGAGGGTAGTATAGTACAGGTAAAAATTTTTTTTTGATAATTATGCCTTCTCAGTTACATTTGAAACCCAAATCTGAACTTTCAAGATTTTTCTCTGCTTTCCAGCTTTTGAGCTTTTTATGAGTTTTTATTTAAACCGTTTGATAAAGATCTAAATAACAAAAACAGAAGGGACACAATTCAATGGAGGTCCCAATTAACTAATTATGAAGCTCTGATAAAAAGTATCTCATTGCATAATGCTGTATATTCCCACTCTATGATAAATATAGTTAAATATAAACAGAGATAGCATCGTTCAGCATGCTCATGGTTCCTGTAACTGCTCTATTTTGTTCTTTTTTCAGACTCTGATTTCCAACATTTTCCAGCAGTTTTTTTTTTTTTTACAATATTGTGAAAATTTAAATACATCCACCTTACCTCAAATTTCACTAATCAAGAAAACACAACTCTAATTCAAAATTTATATCATTTAAATGTATCCAATTTAGATTCTTTAAAGCAGGTAATACAATATACAATATGAATTAGAATCTAAAAACTAGAGTATTTTTCCATACAAATGTTTAATATGAAACCCTTCATGGATATAAAAAAATATTATTGTTCCAATATTTGGATGACTGAAGAGATATGGGCGGAAAAAAAAACCTTGCCCTCTTTTGCAGTTTGTCCTGAACAATTCTCTGTCAAGACTCTGGCAGAGGTTTTCAACCTTTCTGTTTTTGTACTTTCTGAAAACCTGCAAACTCCCCAAACAAAGAGAGGGAGCCAGAATTCAGGCTTAGGAGTGTTTGGATTTTCCACTTCAGCTTTACCGAGGAGGGTCACTGGAAAGTTTAGTTCAAGTACTGTTAGCTCTAATTAACAACCCAGAAATCCACAGTCCGGCGGACTCACAAGGGTCTTGTGACCCACTCAGGTAAATTAAACGGGACGTCGTCGTCCACCTGGCAGAGTCCATTTTCCCATGAACACTGTGATTCAGAAAGCCTTCTGATGCGACACATCTGTGTCCTCACCGTCTCGCTTCTCTGCACTTTGCTTCCCGCTCAGGCTGTTTCCCAGTGTCCATGACCCTAATAACCCAAATTCCTGCCTGATTAAGTTGGTTTAAGAGGAAGCCACACAGAGAGCGCTTGGGTGAGCCTCACCTTAAATGGGAACACATTTTAGCAATGTTGGACCAATGATCACAGGGTAGGATTTCACTTTCCGGTGGTTGGAAGAGAGGAGCACCAGGGGAGAACGGACAGGGATAAAGAGGGAACGAACAGAAAGACAAAACAAAATAACAACCATACCGTTGTCACAGGATTTTCTTGCCAAATGCACAGAGTAAAAGTCATATATCCAGTAAAACTGTCTCAGGAAAACCGCACATGCACTGAAATCCCCTCTCACACAAGCCCCCCTCCCTCACTCCCCATTTCAACCTTTTCTTGCTCCCAACTTGTGTTATTATTTCTCCAAATTAATCCCACACTGAACCTGAGACTGTGCTCTGAGAAGTGGGCATAAGTCAGACACTCACACATCCAGATCGTTATGAGTGTGTCTCGCGTCTGGCCGAGCCCAGAGAGTTTCCGTGTCGCCCGCTCGTGCCCCAGACAGGCTCGGTTTAATGACCTGAACCCGATAGTTCAAAGCGGCCCTCAAACACTATGATTAATGAACGTGACCTGCTAATTTCAGAAGAATACAGCTCGTTGTACGGAAAAGCCCTCTGAAAACACGAGCGGTTTTTCAGCCAGTTAACATTCTTCTGTATTTTAAAGAAAAAAATTGTTTTAAAGAGGCCGATTTCAGGATAAGGTCAGAACTAAGCGGCATGTTTCATCGGCAACTCTGAAAGAATTAATTGCTGCTTTGTTCTTAACAATTTAAGTTGTTTGAACTTTAAGAAAAGAGCCCAACATCAACACAACAACTCAAGATTACAGGCAGAAAGTTTTTCTCTGATGATTTTGCACAAAGACTGTCCACTGCTACAAAGCAAGGGGCAGAAAACAGAAGTACCATGGGAAGCATTTGTCTGAAGGAATACAGCTAACAAATTGAAATTCCTTTTTGTCAGATCATGCCTCCTACAATTTGCCCTGCAGGAATCACTGTGGTTGGCTGTGTACTCTAAGCACTTCCAGATTGAAGTTGCCCTGTGGCACTTCAGGTTGCATAATCAATCTCTCTCACTGAGTGCTTACCATTAATGGTGGGGCAAAACAGCCAGACTAACGCTACACACCGAAGTTGAGACACAGCCAAAGACGAGGCTCCCAACACGATGCACGCATCCATCTTTTACTGACAAATTTCCATTAATCAGCAGAGATGTTGCCCAACTTTAATTTGTTGAATGTTCTATGGCATCAGTTTGGCTGTGGAATGAACCAAACACATTAATCTGTTGATTGGAGGATTTTTTAAAAATGGTGCTTTATAGTTGTATGCCTCTAAGCAATCAGTATGCTTTTAATGTTTTGGTTTCAAGTTCCTTCTGTTTGGATGTTTGTGTGCCAAAGACCTGGCACTTTCCTGGGCTCCAACAGATTTATAACAACAGATTATACCTAGCTAAAACTTTTCACTAAGAAAAGAAGAAACAACCTCTGAAAGTTTAATAAATGAGCATTGTATGAATACATGTGCTTTATGATCTTGACAACCATTCACATACTGATGTACAGCTTGAAGTAGAAACACTTTATGCTAACAGATAATCGTGCTAACAGTGTACCATTCGGCTGGTGCTAGTTGGCTAACCACTGAATGTGTCGAGATTCAGGGGCCACATGCGACCAAAGGACCCAGCCTGCTCAGTCAGCGCAGGCCCGGTCCTTCATCCCCAGATATTGAAGAAAGTGAGCGGCTGTGAAACTGGGCGGTGCAGCTTTCCTTTATCTCGGCGCATGTCCTGTTGTCTTGCAACAATGGCTGCTCTAAACAAAGCACTTATAAAAATGGAGAATGAAATTCTCCATGAGTTTTTTTTTTATTATTATTTATTTAATCCTAAATTTCCTTTTTCACAAATGACATTAAGAACATGTTTATGCAAATGACAAAAGCCTAACAACACAACCACTTTAAAATTTTTATTGTTGTACCACCAGATATTAACATAGGCTACTAGCAGCCTATATTATATCCTCTTTCCCTTTGTCTGCCAAAGTTATAACAAAAATATCCAGACTGACCAAACTTGAATGTTGGGGTAGAGTGGGCTGCAAAGGGTACACCAGACATGTTCATTCAAACGTGGGGAAAAGGAAGGACGCATTTGGAGTTGTTTTTGAATTTGAACAGCCTTCACAACATGGCAGTGACGTAATCGGCCTTTGGAGGCGACCTTCCAATGTTGCAGGCCCTGAATTTAGACACACCCAGTCCTGGCAATGTGTTTAGCTGTTAACCTCCTCTTCCTTATTATCAGCTCCAGAGTAGCTCTTCAGTATTAGAATGATATTGATGTGTTTTTATGGATACAATCAAGCTAAGCAAGATGAGGGATGATAAAAGTATAATCATTGGAGTGTGTAGGAGCGTCACAAACAAAACTGCTCAAAACAAATCTATCCAGATTCAGAGTTAACTTTGGTACAACGTTATATTAAATAGAGTAACTTTACTCCTAAACAGAACACAGTAATTGTGTTCAATCATCTATTGAAACCTATTGAACAACCGACCAATTCTGTCTTGGACTCATGATTATTTTTGGTATTTATTGCAATATAGATGAAAGGGAATATGTTTTGCTGCTTTTTTAGGAAACTGTGTACCTATGACTAGATGCCACCGCAGTCAAAACCCAACAAACACAAAAAATCCCAGTTTGAAATAGGCTTTTATCACACATAACTGCATTTAATCCTATTTTTGTATTTATAGATTTTTTTGCTGATGGAACTAACAGTAGAAATAAAAGTAAAAGTAATAATCCTGTTAGTACTCAGGTTTTGGGGGGTTTCAGACATCAGTAGAGGGAATTCATTGCTATTACAATAATTAAAATTCTTAACAAGATAAGAATTTTTTTTTTCAAGATAAATTACATGATAAATGTCCATACCTTGAATCAACTGTGGAAAATGTAGTTGAGACAGAAACTGTGTTCCATGTATCACTGCTGGGATTTGTGTCCCCTTTAAAGGTTAATACAAATAATTGAGCATTGTGAGGTGAACTGTGGTGTAAACCACAGTTCAAATTATTTTGAAATTATTTTATAAACCACATGCATAATTTTTGTGACAGCTGGGCTAAAATCTGGATAAAACTGCAAATTTACACAGAAACTGCCACAGTACATGATAGGAAAATATAATTCCTGTTGAAAAACTGCCCTTTTTATAAATAAATATAAATTCCTGACTGATCCTCATCATGTCCATGAGGGATGACACTGTCAAATCAAACTGTACAACTTGTACTTTCGGTTTTTTCTACCAGTGCATTAAGTTAATAATACCTTGCATAATGTGTTCCCTTTTAACTCTCAAACTAGTTTTGATTTTGACTTTGTTGCTTTTGCACGACTGATTACTTGTGCCACTTACAGATTTTCAGTTGTGTGTGTGAATTATATGACATTATGAGAGATAAACTGTCTAAATTTGCACATAAAGTATGTTTCAACCAGGGCTACAGGGCAAAATACTTTGCGTGAAGTTACATGTTAACGAGGTCAATGCATCATGTCCAAACTGAAACCATGTCTGTCACTCAGTAGGAAGCTACAGGTAATTAACAAAAATAGCCACAAAGCTGGAAGCACAATATGATCTTGGTTCTGATTTGAAACCACCAAACGTGGAAAATATTTACACAACTGATGACTGTGAACAAGAAACAAGTGTTCATGCTCCCTTATGCAGAACCCGGGAATCTCTGTGATCCCGCCAGCAGCAGGAGATGCTAAACTGGGAGGAAATGATTTCAGGTTGTCCTCAGTTCATAATGAAGCTAAGCTAATGCATATCAGAAACTTTCAGCTACGCATGACATGTTGGTTAATATGCTCTGCCTTTAAAAAGCTTGAAATCACACTGGTATTTGTAAAAATAACTACCATATGTTCTGAAATGGTAAGTAGAAGAAACATTGATCTAGAAAAACCCAAACTCCACACAATAGATTTTGCATCATAAATTTTTATCTGTATAATTATTCTTTTTCCTATGTTAGTCATATTGTACAATTCATAGTGTTTTTACTTTGACCTGCCATCGCTTGTATTCTGACATAAAAACATCCAAATTATCATTGTTTATCTTTGATGGAAACATTTGTATGACAGAATTTCCAGATTTTGTTCAGTACTAAAGATTATTTCCTTTATAGAGGAAGAAAAGAGGGAATATTTCAAAAGTAGAGCATCAAAAAAACATAATTACCGTTTTTTCCATTTTTCTTAAAATTTAATTTTCTGTTTTGTTGCATTAAATCTGAAAGCCAGCTGCAGCTAAAATATAATGTGTTATTATTACTACCTGCAAAATTATATATAATATGTAAACAAATTTCTGTTTATTCTGAATTTAAAATAGACTTAAGCAAAAAAAATATGAAATAATCACCTGCTAAATATTATGTCAACAGTCAGGCAGTCTGTTTAGAAAGTCAGCTTGCAGTCACTGTAATAACATTTAGTTCATGATTGTCTGTTCTTTGTGACTGAAATGGCTGAATTAATTGTAACTGTGTGTCACAAAGTTTAGGAGCACTTTTTCGATTAGCTAACCGGCAGTATGTAGCAACAGGTAGGGAAGGGGCAGCACTGCCCTTCTCTATTCAGACAACTGAAGAATACTCTGGTGAAACATTTCTTTGACTGACAACCAGAACCTTTTAAATAGCGGTGCACCGATAAAGCCGCCAGTTAATAAACTTTCAGAAGATTGGAGAACATCCGATAAATGTGAAACCGATTTTATCGACCAACATAGAGGTCTGAAAATCTGCTCTGCGGTGAGAGTGAGAGATGACTGACCCACGTCTGCACCCTGGTTAACAATAGTCACCACACTGTTGCCAACTTAGCAACTTTCTTGCCATGTTTAAGTGACTTTTTATACAAAAAAAAATCTGTACTGGCAGATCTGACTTCTTATTAACATTGGTGATCAACCAGAAGATTGCAATCGGTGCATGTATTAACTTTGGTAGTTAATACATGTTTTATACAAAAGTATCTCTTATTGCCTTTTTGCATTGAGTTCAGATGAATTCTTTAGAGTTTGGATTAAAATGATCAGGCTGGCTGCAAGAAACAGCCTCATCACAACCACAGAGCTGCCAGCTGCTTCTTAAGAAGAGCTAATCTCTGCAGTTGAGGCCACTCTCTGTGACTCTGACCAGCAACTGAGCAACAAAGAGTTAAACCCATAATGGCAAATAACAGCACCGCTAACTCTACTAAAGCCACATGCCAGTTAAAACAAACCAGACCACACATCAGCAGGCGGGTGGTAAAGAGAACACGCCAGCCTGCTGTACCTGACCCTCAGCGGGGCCGCTGACCCTGTGACCTCTGATTGGAGGAAGTAAAGGCTGCGGCGGCGTGACGGGGCGGTGTGAGATGCCCCAAGCCAGGAGCATGTCCTCCTGTTTAGCATGGGAACAGGCTGCAGCACCACGCAAAACAACAGCATTTTTACTTCAGGCTTGCATGCATTTCACAGACGTTCAGTGAAGAATGTGCGACATGCCTCAGCTGATGCTAAAGTATTCAGACCCCTGGATTGTTTTCTGTCTTGTAATTAAGAACGTCAGTATTTTCTAATGTGATTGGATTGGATCTCCTCAAAGTAAAGTATCAAACGATAAATCAATTAATTGTATGATAAATTAAAACTATCGATGTCATTTTAATTATCGGCATTATCGTCTCTTCCGGCCTTTTTCTCTTTCAGTTGATGACACTAAATGAAAAAAAGGCTCAACTCCGGTGCTCTCCACTGACCCTCCCTTCCTCATTTCCTTAGTGTAATGCCCAGCGCACACTAC
>CAEGAG010159524.1:0-10177 GCA_903067065.1 Brachyrhaphis terrabensis
CCTTGGAAAATCCCTGCAAACACCCGGTGTAAAGTGCCGTTTTCAATAGATCGGACAGAATTGAGCCGCTTTAACCCGAAAGCGGAAGCTTATGTGCAAAGAGCCCATACGGTAGCATAGCACTAACAGGGCTGGTTAAAAAAAAACATACCGGTAAAAGTCACTGAGAGCTTCTTAATCTTCCTCCTGCGCACTGAGACATGTTAAGTTACATTAAACTTGCGTCTTCCTCGACACATATATTCCCCCTGTCTCACTCTTACCGTTTCTGCTTGAGCGCCCCTGGCGGCTGTTAGAAAAAATTCACAAATAAGCCGCAGCATTGTATAAGCCGCAGGGTTGAAAGCATGTGACAAAAGTCGCGGCTTATAGTCCGGAAATTACGGTATCTTGCTTTTATCTCCCTAAATTTATATATATTATTAAAATCTGTTTAACAAATTATTATTTGAAGGACTGAAGGTTGAACTCCTGGACTCTTACCCCTTTCCTGCAGGCTTCCAGCCAGTTTCACCTGTTGATATAACCAAAAAAAAAAAAAAAAAAAAAGACATTCAATATCCTTGAAGCATTCAGAACAGATTAGCATTAGCTTATTTTTCTATAGTGTGTGCCGTGTAGTTCTCAGTAACATACGTATGCCGGGAATGCTCTCGATGGGAATCTGCCGGACCCCGTCCTTAAAACAGGACAGTCCCGGGTAGACCTTTCGGATCTGGGCCTGCTTCCTCTCTATCAGCTTCTTGATGATCTGACGGAGACACAGGAGAGGCTGAGTTTGAGAACAGAGAGAGAGAGAGATGCAAGACTTTGTTAAATAAGCACTCAGGTACCTCCTTCTGCTTCTTGATGATAACAGAGAACTCTGTGTAGGGGATGCTAGGGTTGAGTTCGCAGCCCATCAGCGTGGCTCCCTCATAATCCTTGATGTAGCCCACGTACTTGGCTTTAGGGACCTTAATGTCCTTTGAAAAACCCTGAGAGGGATAAAAGCAAAACGATCAATTCTAAAACTAATTTAATGCTATTCACGTCTCTTCATCTAGAAGGACTGTTACCTGTTTCTTGAAGTACCCAATTGCGTACTCGTCAGCATAAGTGAGGAAGTTGAGTATTTCGTGTTTTATGTGATATTCCTTTAGATGGTTCATTAAATGGGTCCCATAACCCTGCAACCAAAGAGCAGAAAACAGAGCTTTGAAAAATGATGTTTTAAGATAATTAAATTTTTTTTGCATGTGAAAAAGCTGTGTGATACAAGAACTACACCCAACTATTTGTAATAATTGGTGTTCAACTATAAACAGTCATTTTAATCATGATGCTATGACACATTTTAATCGCAATAAAGTCCAGAAACTGTGGAATTGTCAGAAATGTCTCTCTCAGGATGTGTTGCTTTTTCACATCTTTTGAGCCTACTTTATCTTTATGGACAGTTTATATAAAAGTAATATATTGAAATAATCATTTGAAAACTGCATTTTGTATTTACTTAGATTACCTTTGTCTGATGATCGGTGACATTTAAGTGAGGCCAAAATGCAACAACCAAAAAAAGATAAATTGGTGCATACTTTTTCACAGCAGTACAGATAAACAACAGGATATGAAAAGCCTAAGAGACTATTCTCACCTTGACTTGCTCATTGGATGTGACGGCACAAAATACAATCTCTGTGAAGCCCTGCGATGGGAACATCCTGAAACAGATCCCTCCGATGACCCGGCCATCTTTTATCAAAGACAGCGTTTTATGTTTCCTGCCAGGAAAGGGACACAGGCGACCTCATTACCCTAATGCCTTTCTGAACACGGGTAACAATAATAAACCAACAAGTTAGAAATACTCACGGGTCAAAGACCAGTCGGGTTATGTATTCTTTGGGCATCCGGGGAAGCTGGTGGGAGAAGACGTTCTGAAGGCCAACGAGCCACATCAGGATCCTCTTGTTGGGCTTCTGATTGAGCGAGTTCCCGATGACGTGGAATTCGATAACTCCTCTCCGCTCTTCGAGGCGGGCGGCTTCATCGCGGGCAGAATGAGCAGACAGCAGACTCGTCTGACCAGGAGAGAGGTGTAAAAGATCCATGATCATCATGTTGCCATCATAAAAACATATGTGCGCCTCAAATTATTAAGGACAGAACCCAACTTAACATTGTTATATGATGCCTTAACACGATTGGCAAAGTAGGGTTGAATAAGCTAAAAATGATGAGCGTGAGGTGCTTTTCCAAATATCCATCTTATGTTTCACACCAAACCCAGCTAGAATATTTGTTGCTTGAAAACCTCGCTTCCTGTGTCATCACATAATGCGCTTCATTATTTTTGTAATGGTAGGACAGGAAAGAATTTTACCTGACACATCTCACTGGGTCTAATTTCTGTTCAAAATTTTAAAATGCAACTCTTCGCTGCAGTTCTAAAACAGCATCAATTCACTCAGGTTAAAGATATTTTCTAATTTTCAGTATTAGAGGAAGGATGGCTATGGCAATAATAGATAATTGTTAGATATCTTCAAGAAAACAAGTGAAAGAAAACAGAAGATTGCAAACAAGCAAAACACCAAATAATACCGCTGTATAAAGAAAGGTGATTTTTAGTGTCAGGTTTTTTGCCTCCAAATCTGAAATGGCTCAGAACATGTTAATGAAAAAAGTAAATAAATAAATCAGATGTGGTACCACATGAAAGGATCAGAAACACAAACTATTAGTAGAAATAATTCTCAAAGAGCACAGGGTTCTACATCACAGCTTTGCCTCGTAAAACAGAAACGTGTCGGCTCAGTTAGTTCCTCTTTAAGTATTACTGGGTACAACAAGAACTGAAGAAGCTGTAAAGGAGGCAGATGCATCATCACATTTTAAGACAACACTGAACCGAAGATCCTCCTTAAAAATTTAAATATATTTAAACAGCAGTAATTTGTCTCATGTTTAGTTTAAACACATCTTTAGAATGTTACATAATTCATGTGTTTCTTTTTTTGTTTTGTTTTTTTCTACCCTCCACTTTCATTTACAGGTTACCTCTGGAATGGTGGCAGGGTCACTGATGGTTGCCATGACTTCATTGATGAGGTCCATGGGGATGTCCCCTACCACCCTCGGTCTCTTGTTCTCTTCATGGTGAAGCGGCTCTGAGGCTTTTCGCTTTTCTCCTACTGTGAAACCAATACATACACGGTAAACACTCTTTGAAATCCTGATGTTTCTTCTGTGTTGCTTGCTTCACAGAAAAGACAGACATCAAGCAGGATTTAAAGATGGATCACTGTGAGCTTAGCTTCACCAGCCATGTTAGCATTATTTGTGTCATTTGCCTCATGTTTTGGTCGATGATACAAGCTTGCGACGACAAGCTGAACATGCAAAGTGAGCCAATTTTCAGACGTGACAATTATTAGCTAGAAAGCTGCTGTTTTATTATTTAAGGAGACAACTTGAGTAATTGCAAGTTTGTCTGTGATACCTGGGTTTGACTCCAGAACAGAGGCGGGTTTCCTGGCAGGGCTCACACTTCCACAAGTGGACGGGTCCACTGACACAGGACTGGTGCTGTAGTATATGGGCCTGGCGACTGGGGGAGCACTTATCACTGCACAGACATAAGCAGAATAAATAAGAACAAACATATTGTGTATGTCACTTTTTGTCCATATATTACCGTTATATCAGTAACAAATGTGTCAGTGAGGGTTTGCACTACCTGTGTGGACAGGAATCTGCCCTCCTGTTGCTCCCACCGAAAAGTCTTGGCTCCAGATGGGAGAGCTGTGACTGTAAACTTCCTCTTCCAACATGGACAGGAATCTGAGAGAGAGGAAAACACAGCTGGAACATTACTATATTCAAACATGTTTGTACATACAATGTATACTTTTGGATGAAATCCTTGTCTGACCTATTTCAGACATTACCATAACCTTATAGTTTTTTTTTTTTCTGGTTTACACTTACCACAGTGGGTTCTCTCTGCATGTCATTTCTGTGTTTAGTTGTGTCTCTACACAAGACAAACGAGCTGACTGAGTTGTTGCTATCAGTAATTTTATTTATTAAAGTTTATTTGGTAGGGACAGACACACATTAACATAGACAAACTGAACAAAACAGAAGTCCCATGTTTGCATCATAGTGCAATAGCAGCAGCTAATTCGCAGCACTTGTTCCTAGATGGGCTTTTAAAAAGTACCTTTAAAAATTGAAGTGATAAGACTTCAGGGCCACAGTAGGTCCTTTATGATGTAAAGCACTTTGAAATGCCTTGCTGCTGAAAAGTGCTATACAAATAAAATTTGATTGATTGATTGATACGTTGAATACCCTCTGCTGTGCATGAATCTGTGGTCCAGATTCATAAGTTATACTTATGAACTGTGGTCCATAAGCATGACTGTCATTTTTCTGTGCACACTTTTACATATTTTGTACTCACTTGGGAAAGTGTGTGAGAATGAGAGTGCGTTTCTCAGGAGGAAGCTTGTCCTTCTCCTGTCTGGCCTGCTCCAGCAGCTGCTTTCTCATCACAGTGAACACGGATCGGAGCAACGTCCGGCCGAAGATCTGCGTGGTCTCGTAGCGCGGTAAGCTGTCGCAGAACTGCGGCACATTGCAGTAGCAGAGCCATCTGTAGAGTGCGTGCAAACACATTTTAGAACACAGGTGTCAAACTCCAGTCCTGGAGGGCCACTGCCCTGCAACTTTTAGATGTGCCTCTGCTGCACCACACCTGAATAGAATAATTAGGTCATTAGAAAGGCTCTGGAGAACTTATCTTCACAAGGAGGAGGTAATTAAGCCATTTCATTCCAGTGTTTTGTACCTGTGACACATCTAAAAACTGCAGGACACTGACCCTTGAGGACTGGAGTTTGACACCCCTGTTTTAGAAGGTGGAAATCACATTGCGCTGATGAATGGCAAATTTAAGGCTGCTTAATTTAACCTGGTGTAGTTGACTTTGTATCCAACCACGTCGTCACTGGGAACCCTCTGGCGTCTCTGAGAGGGAGTTTCCAGCTGCCAGTAGTTGATCTGATTCAGGAACATCTTGGCCAACTCCATGATAGTTTGTCGTTCCTTTGATGGTAGGTGGCTGAATTTGTACTGGACGAAATTATTCACTCCCTTTTTGAACAATAAGAGAACAGTGACGTGACGCCATGGTGCTAATAAAATGCTGCGTTCTTTTCTAGTTCCAGACTTGATTTACCTGCTCAATGCTGGGCTTTTCAAACGGCGGACTCTCTTGTGCCTCTAACATCGGCTTACCCATCTGTAGGATAGATTTTCTCAACAGCTGTAGGGAAACGGAACAATGTGTTATTCGCTTTTGTGCAATGCAAATGAATGTCTTCAAAGTAAGGATGAGGTAGGCGGTAGGTTACTTTGAAAAGGGAGAAGTAGACTTGTTTGGTGTCAGCATCCTCCTCCTTGTGAACACAGGTGTAGAGATACTCCACATCCAAAACAATACCTAGTAGTCTGTTCATTTCCTCCTCTGAAACATTTTCAAGATGGGTCACGTGATCACCTAGGAGGACAAAAAGAAACTATTAGCAAAGAAAACACTGAAACTGACATCAACACTGAACAATACGGAGCTGTAGATGTTTTTTTTAGTACCTAAGGTGTGAGAACAGCTCCGACAAGGTTCCTGCAAGTTTACTGTGTTGGATTGCTGCTCAGTTTGAGGAGGTGTCGGAGGCGGGTTCTGACTTTTCCAGCCATTACATTTACAGGCTCCTTCAGCCTGTGGAAAACATGACTCAGATTAGTACAGTCAGGAACAGATACCAGTTCAGTTATCAGATACATTTTACTAAAGGAAATCATTCATATGGTAATATTTTTGTTATTTTCATTCAAGAAGTGATGGTGATGATCATGATCATGGTTTACAGCTTATTAAAATTGAGTTTCTCAAAAAAAGCTATGCTATATGAGAATACCTTAGAAATCTAGGTCTTGTGAAAAGTACATAGACACATTTACATTCACTCAGTACTTGGTAGGGCCTCTTTCTGCATGAATTAGTACTTTTCGGCAGTGTGAGCAAAATCCTACTGGAAAATTAAATTCAAAGCGAGTGAGTAGAAGAAAGCATGAAGTGCTGTATTTTTTCTTATTTGGTTGTGTTTTGGATTTGACTCCCCAAATCAACACAATCAACACTGCCTGTTGAAACATCTGGCTGATGTTTCAACAGTTACCTGAGGTCCTTTTCCTCCAGACCAGGGTTCTGCAACCTTAGCCAGATGTGCCATTACAAAACTTGCCTCAAAAATGTACAGAACTGAGTTTTTTAAAATTTAAATGTAATTTTTAGTGCTAAGTTTTAGAGTCTTAAATTAAGTTTTGTTTTTTCATCTCGACATCACATTTTTTAGCAACTGAATTTTGTGTTTTTATTACAAAATAAAAACAAAAATGTTTTTGTAATTTTTTTTTACCAAAAAAAAGAAAAATCAAAAAATCTTTAGATGAGAAAAGATTTTCTGTAATCTTTTCTCATCAAGATTACAGAAAAAAACCTGAAATGCATCACCGTGTGAGACGAATCTGTGTTTGACCTTCATTACTGGAACAAACAAACTTGTTCTGTTTGAGGTGCATCTATTCACTAACGTCAACAGAAACTTGCCGTGGCTGTAACACCGCGTACAGGCGAGGTTTCTCACCACTGGTCAGCTGGGCTGGGCTGTTCTGAGCATGCGCTCTGGAACGACAACAAACTCCGCCCACCCCAGCAGCTGTCACCCTGTCAAAACAAAGACCCCAGTCCCCCTTTCTGCGGATCATAGCTGCATAAGCGACACAAACTCCTGTGTGTGCCTACAGATGTATTCTGTCAGGCGGCCCTGGCTCGGTGAAATGCCCCGGTGAAGTCGGGGCGAAACCGCGCACTAACACACAGAGGGACGCCGCGTCTCTGCTCACAGCCAGCGACTCCAAAAATGCAGAGCTGAGCCAATGTTTACGCTCACCCACCCCCCACCTTGACAGAGCTAGGGTAGCGCTGTAAAAACACTGAGCTTGCAGCTACAGGGCCGCTGCCGAAGAGCCCGAGTGCAACACTTAAACTTTAAATAGCACTGTTCGTTTCATCAACCGGTTTGTGCATGTACACATTTAAAAAAAAAAGAAAGAAGGGAAAAACTGATGTTCAGCAATGGCTTCCTTTGCTGCGCTTGCATTTAAGAAACTATTGCAACCAACCCAAACAAGCTCTTCGTGCGGATTAAACAGTCAAAACTGCAGTGCTGTAAAAGTCTACCGTCTGTAAACTGTGCATACTTTGCAGGATGAATACACCCCGAGTTTTTCCAGTTTCTTCGGCCGTGGTGAGGAGCGGAGTTGCGCCTTCTTCGCGGCTATACGTGCAGATCCTCCAGCGGCGCCGGAGCCCTCCGTCCCCGCGGCTCCGGGAGCGGCCGGAACCAGGCCCGCGGCTCCGACGGCCGGCGAACCTTGTTGAATCCCCACGCTGTCGGCCATGACTGCTCACCGAAAGCCCGAAGGGACCGCAGGCCCGGGGAACGACGATCGCCCTGCCGTCCGCTCTATTCCACAGGCGGAGGATCAGACATGGCGCTCATCCTTATTTTCAATTTCTCGCTGTAGGCCCATTTTCCTCCGCTAGGGGACTCGGATTGGACGGGCCAATTTAACTGACTGCAACTCTGAGGATAGGACGCAAAAAAAAAAAATCGTAGCTAATCGTGGGGAATTTTCAAGGTCAAATTTGGTGGAGGGAAAAACAAACGTGGAGCCGGATCAGAAGTATGCAGCGGGGGGAAATGAACTGAATAACACCCCCAATGCAATTACATGGGCCATTAAATTAATTAGTAAATACCTGAGAAATAAAAGGAAAATTATACATGGTTTTAAAATGTTGGACAAGTAAAAACCTAAACATCCCTCCCACTCCTGACTCTGCTACACAGAAATAAAACCCAATAACCTACCAAAGACATCTAATGAGTCCATACAGCTCAGATGAGCACATCGGTAATCACACATTTAGACCAATAAACACACAACACAGGTCACGGATTAAGTTGCGAAGTTGTTTTAAAGAGGTTATAAAACAAAAACATTGTAGAGATATAACACTGGGATGCTTTTCTTCAGCAGGAACCGAGTTGATGGGAAGACCGATTGAGGGGAAAGCTGGAAGAAACCCTGTTGCATGGGTTCACCTTCCAACTGGACGATGACAAATTAAATAGAGACGCCTAGTCAAAGTCCTGACTACATCTAGTTAAGAACCTGAACCTCTGTCCAATCTCAATGATCTTTAGTTATTTTGCAAAGGAAATGGGAGCAGGATTTAAAATGTCTACAGCTCTAAAAAGGTGAAAACCATGTATCATTTCCTTCAGCTCTGCACTAATTTTGCGTCTGTCACAAAAAATACAGCAACGTTTGTGCAGACAGAACATGCAGACAGAAACTGCCCAACTACAATGATAAATGATCAAATTTATTTCAGTATTTTGTCATTACATAACAGTACTGTAAAATGCTTGCATTTAAATGTGTTCTGTTGCAAAGAAGTGTTGACAAAAAAAGGGAAAACATACAATTTACACCCCTGTTAGGTTACCTGACATCTGTTCTATCGTTCCTGCATTACGGCAACAACGCTGTGGATTGTCAGACCATCTCATTTATCCCGATTTTTGGGAAATTTCCCAACCAATAGCTCCGGAAGTGGAAGTTCAGCTTTACTGGGGATATAAATGAACCATACCAACAAGAAAAACAAACAAACAAAAGGCAACAGAAAGGTCATTTTTAACAAGCAGAATCTAATATGCTTGGGTATAACATTTTAGAAGTGTAAATAAATGCAATTTTATTTTTTACTTTTGTTAATAACACTACATACATTAATATAGACCACCACTGATTATAATTTAACCATTTTTGTGAAAAGAAACAGCAAAACTCCAAACCCAAACTGTAGCTGTTTTCCTGCTATCTGTACAGTTTTTTTTAACCCCTAATGATTATCTAGATAACTCCCTAGCAAGCATTAGTCACTAGAAAAATCAGGAAAAAAAGTAGACTACACCGCAACACCATATTTACAGTATATTATTTATATATTTATATTATGTATATATTTATAACACACTGACTGAGATTATGACAACATAAATTCATAAGCATCATTAGTGCAAGGCATGAGTAAGACCAGTAAAAAAGTTATTGACAAGAAATAGTCTAGATAACTAATGTGTGTGTGCAAATATGTGTGTGTGTTTATGTGTAACAACATGTGGGGACATAGGAAAACACAAATAATGCGCTTAACATTGGTATGAATGAGGTGTAACAGACTGTGTGTCTATGATCTGCAGAGTGAGTGTGTGTTCCATTGTGCAAGTGTGTGTAATGTGCATGTGACTATAAGTCTACAGTTGAAATCAGTCACCAGCCAGCCCAGGCAAAGTTCGAATATACTGACACACCAACGTGTCTAAAGCACTTCCTAATCCACATGTGAAATAATTAGAATTCCACTTTAAACATGAAGAGACCTCACATATTGCAGCATCCCACTCACAACCACCACCTTTGTTTTTTTTTTTTCTTGTTGTTTTTTTACCCTGTGCAAACCCTGCAGCGGTCAAGCAACACTGACATAATGGAGAAGAAAAAAAAAAAAAAAGCTCTTTGCATAAACAAAATCATCCAACCCCAGGTTGATGGTTGACACGGGATTAACAAAAGGATGCGACACGTAAGAGATGAACGGTTGCTGATGTGTACCTTAGAGGCCTCTCTGTCTTGCTGAGGGGAGGGAGGGGGGTTTCAAGTGTTGCAATGGTTCTTGCAGACACTTGATGCTTTAAGGAATACTGCAAAACATGATACAATGCCACCGCGGGCAAAAACAAGCAGGCACAGTCCCTCGGAGAAGACTACAGGTAGAAAAATATATAACACAAGCTCTAATTCTAAACTGATGAAGGGAAGGTCAGTGGATTGCTGAGGGAATCAAGAGTTTAAAAGTTTCTTTTAAACTTTGAATAAAAGGTTCTGAAGACATGAGAGGGACACAGATCTCAGGGTTCCTTTTTGACTTTCTACTTAACGTCTTTTCTTTTCTCAGAGCCACAAGAAATGGCTCTTTGTCTCCAACATTTGT
>CAEGAG010159573.1:0-20204 GCA_903067065.1 Brachyrhaphis terrabensis
CAGACAGATTTGTTTTTTGTTTTTTTGGTCCAATATGGCTCTTTCAACATTTTGGGTTGCCGACCCCTGGTCTAGCAGTTCAAGCTTTTGCCGAACTGCAGTTATCTGAATCAGGCGTATTAAAGCAGGGAAACAGATGAAACATGAAGGGCAGTGTGCTACTCTGGTCCTTAAGGCACAGGCTAATAATAATAATAATAATAATGGATAGCTAATCTAATCTTCTGTTACACAGACTTGGATGTCAGGATTTTGTTTGTAATTTCTGTTATTAAGAAAGTATTTCCACGCCAATTCTATCTACAGTATGTTGTTCAGGGCTGTAGGGCAGAAATATGTTAGTCTTTGTATTGCATATCATTCAGAAAGTTTCTGTCTTTCCCAAACAAACCCTTAGTAAAAGTTTTCCAGCTGTACCAGTGTTGTGTATGGATGGAGTATGTCTACACAATCATTAGCCGAAAGGTTGGACAAACTCTAGACAGGTAAACAGATCATCATAGAGTAAATTCAAGACAACTCACAATACACACACAAAATCTCACCTCATCCAATTGCAGCACTAATTAACCTAACAGGGATGTTTAATAGACTATAGGGACGAATTGCAGTACCTGGAGAAAACCTAGCTGTTTCACATTAGCGCTAACAATGTGCGTCCCAACCCATAAACCCTTTTAAAAACAGCTTTACTCAAACCTCCTTGAAGACTGTTAAATCATCTCGGTTTTCTGCTCTGGCCATCCAACTCTTTGTTCCACCGGACAAAATAATCTGCCAAATGGCCAAAGACTTTGGCAGCTGCAGTTCTGACTTCCTCTCGCGATCCCTCAACATTAAGCACGTGATGAAAAAAGGCACAACAGTGACTTTCTCTTCTGAGGTATCTGAGAGTCATGGCAGGCTCATGAAACCCATCGCAGACATCTACCGGTCCACAATGAAAGCCATCCTCACTGGACACATATACTTTTTGGCAGCGTCGCAGCATCAGACCACAAGTTACCGAGAAGGACTGGGAAACAGTGCTTCTAGGATTTATTTTACCTCAGTAACAAGACGCAGCAGGCTTTAGACCGACAGCAGAGTTTCAAAAGATTCCTGCAACATAGGAAGCAGAGTGCCATGGAAAACTATTCAAATATATTGAATTTTTTTTCTCACATTTTGTCATGTTACAAAAACAAATTTTGTGCGTTGACGGCGTTTTAGTGACCGACCAACAGAGAGTTGTGCATAATTGACAAGATAAAAAAAAAAAGCGAATCAGTCTCTTTAACATTTTTTTTTGGTGAAATGACTATGACTATGTATACACCCCCTTCACTCTGATACCGCAAAATAAAATGAAGGGCAACCAGTTTCCTTAAGAAGTGTAATTATTAAGAAATGGAGGTAATTTAGTCTATTTGCTAAAGCATTTGCTCTTCTGCAAACACCTCATATTCTTGTCAGAAAAAAAAGTAGTGCTTAAACAAACAGCATGAAGACCAAGGAACACAGCAGGATTAGGCTATAAAACAATCTGCATAGCTTCAAAACATCCCAATTAAATAATCTGGTCGGACACATTTTTACACCAATGAAATTGAACAGGATAGAAATAACCCTTATTGTCCCACAGTGGGGAAATTCAGGTGTACCAGCAGCATGCATATTCATACAAAGGGAAAAAATATGCAAAAATAAGAGTAAGAGACTGTACAGGAAAGGCAGACATAAGAAAAATAGTGCTGTGCTGATGAATTACAAAATTAGCAACTGCATAATTTAAAGAAAAAAAAAAAAGATAAGCATTCATCTTTGTGCATATAAATGAAAATGTTTTGAGGCAACGGGAGACCTCTGCGTCTGCGACTTTGCAATTTTGGGTCGACTGCGATTCCAAAGTAATCTGTGTTCAAATGCGGCGAAATGTCATGCAGTTGTTGTGGATTGTTTGACGGCTTTTTTGTTATGCCTCTACTTTAGAGACGTTTTTCTATTGCATCACTGGATAATTTATTGTGATTTTAATGTTGCTCGACTTTCTGAGAAAGAAACATATTTCGTGTAGATTCCATTTAATCCATTTGACGAGCGAAAACTAACAACAGTTTGGACTTATCAGGCTATTACTTTTTATTGCTTCCTCCATAGCTGCAGTAATCTTGTTGGCCTGAGCTTTGTTTTCTCCCCATTTCCATGGCAAAGCTGGACTCCAGAATATGAGACCACCTTTAACCATTTAACCCCACCACACCTTAGTCCTGCAACATCGCTGGCTCCCTTCAGAGCCATCACACAAGAAGATTATCTTAAAAATTAAGTGTTAATCGAGTGATAAATGATAAGTCCAAACACATGCGGCCTAAACTGAAAATTGTGCTGGCTTGCCTTAAAGCATGCTCGTCTTTTACACTCTGGCACACAGAAACGCAGTCACACACTGACAAACCACACCTACACACAGAGAAATCTGAAAAGTCGTTATTATTGTTTGTTTGTTTTTTTTTATTCAGGTGTTGTTGTCATCGAGAAAGAAACAGGTGAGGTCATTTTCAGGAGGGAACAACCCAAACATAAAGTTGGAAAACAATCTATTTGGGGATTATGAAAAATTTAGGAAGCCAAAATCACTCAATTTAAAACAAGAAACTTGAGACGACTTTTTAACAACAAATAAAATCACTTGTGATTAAGCAAGACATATTACTTAGGGATTTAAAAAAAAACAAAAAAAAAAAACACTTTCTCAGAAGTGATGCACTGTTGCCTTTTTCTTGGAAGGTGGAAATGCAACCAGGGAAACATTTTCTATTTGTTGTGTCAAGCCTAAACCGTCAGAAAAAAAAAAAAATACTGAAAAAAAGAGAGGGTGGAGGAAAAATAAAAATAAGAGAAAGATGAAAACGAAAGCCAGAGAGATAGCGTTCAGCGAGTCGGAGTCAGCTGAGCTTCAGACACGTTGCTGTTTCCCTCCAGATGGAGGTTTCGCCCTCACCATACTCATACTGCGTTTTAACTTGTTTTTACAACAATTTTCATAATAAGTAACAGAAAGTGAGAGTGTAAATGATGCAACACGCAGCAGATGTGTGAACTGGACGTTCATTTTCACTGCACTTTCAATGGGGGGCATTCTGCTATGAGAAAATGCCTTTATTTCCCCCTTTATGTTTTACCCTGTGGTTTCATGATTCCGCTTGCCTCCTCATGTATGCCTGGAGGCTTCAGAAGGTTTGTGAATTTAACCACACAACAATTATCAGGGGATCTTCTCTGCCAGTTGAACAAAACATTTTGGACTGTGTCCATTCAAAAACACAGTGCCTACAAAATTAGCATGTCATTAGTGTCCCATGCTTTACAATCAACAGAAGAACTTCAGGATCCATGTTGTTGTCTTGGAGCTTGAGATTATTTAGAAATCTGCCCATAGACACTGACTCCTGTCTAGTCCAGTACTGAACTATCATGTTCAACTTTCTTATTGCAGCCCAACGCAGCTGCGTCTCTCATGGCTCCTCTTTTCTCTTGATAGATTGTTGATCTCGGCGGATTCTCATGTTACAATAATACTCTGGTGCTGTTGTAAAACGTGAAAGATAGAAGAAACTAACGTGACTTTCTAAATGTGTTTCAATTGGTTTTCCCACATAGGTCCAGATTGGTGTTGGATAAACTTTTCCCTGAATAAATGAAAGAATCATTAGAAAAACTGTAGATTGTTGCCATGGCAGTAAACTAAGACATGGCCATCAAGGTATTCTCATTTGACCCAGTTCAGTTGCTGTGTGTGCTCTGATTTATGTGTGCAGGTTAGAGCACACATAGCATGACCATGTGCACACAAAAATGCTACAAAGATCCAGATGTGAGGATTTTCATGCGGGGAACACCCACCATAAATCAAAGAATCTTGAACAAATGAAAGGAAAAACAAAAGGAATCTAATCAACAGAATTCAGGGCACAAGGAAGAAAAACCCCCACAACTTTTGTAATTTTTGTAAATCACCGCTGAAGTATTCAAACTCTTTCCTTTCTGTCCTTTTTGGGGGTTTTAAGTGATGGACCAAGACAAAAGTTGGTAGAGATGGGAAGTTTAGGGAAAATGTTTTCAACTATTTTCAGAGTCACATGAATTTCGGGGTACGTCTCTGCCAAAGTGAACATTTTGAACATTTCCTTGAGCTCAGTAAGACTGACTGGCAGACACCAGCGGACAGCAATCTTCTGTTCTTTCCACAGATTCTGAATTTGATCTATAGCATTTATGGAGTTTCACCTGTTTAGAGTTGAACCATGATAAATGAAACACTGACCAACATATTTGATGTGTATTGATGATTTTGATGATGGTACTCTGTGATGTGTGCTTCTGGTTTTCCCAATTCTTGTCCTTATGGTGTCTTTTATGACTTTGTATATTTTTGTGTTTTCATGATGTAAAGCACTTTGAACTGCCTTATGGCTGAAATGTACCACACAAATAAACTGGACTGATTGATTGAATTGGCCTCTCTGAATTGCCCTTGGGTGTGTGTATGTGTTGTTTGCCCTGCTGTCATTCAGCTTGTTTCAAAGGAAGGACAGGCAGGTACAGCCAATTGATGCAAGTGTGCTTGTACATCATGTAAATTGTAGATGATTCATGTAGGAAAAAGGAAAAAAGAAAAGAATTTGATAGAAAACAGGATCTCATTTCTATTCAAACAAAAGCTCAGTTTCCCTCACACTGTCTGTGTGGCTTCCTGGTGATTTTACCACAAGATCATAAGAGTGATGCTGAAACCTTCTCCTGTTAGTCTTTGCAGTTCAGAAAAAGTATACAATCAAATCCACGCAGGGGAAATTACATGGTGTAAAACATAAATCAGAAACTATTAGGAAGCTGTCGTTGAGCTTCTTTCATGTACCTATTTTGGCACAGAACTACAGAAACATGAGTTCATTATTCTTCTACAGTTTATGGGGAATTGTTCTGGGCCCTAACCTAGATTCCTGCTAAGAATTACCACACACTACTGAATTGGATTGTTCTTATCTGACAGGCAGGATGTTGATCCTTTTTTCTAACAAATGAATCTGATTACCTTCAAGAAGGTCCTTCAACAGTAATCTGTGTACAGCCCACTGTTAGTTGCAGACTTCCACATGTTTCTAATGCATTGATTTTCATGCTCTGAGTCCATTTCAGAGGCTTGCTAGGACTCTAAACCAAGCAGGAGTTACAGGATAGTACAGTGGATTATCTCACGGACGACGGTCATGGTGTTCTGTGTTACATGTTGGCATGGGGATCATCCCAAGTTGAAGAACGACTTCTCTTTCATGCAGCGCATCGTAAATTCAGTTAATACGACTTCAGCTGGAAATACATTGATATCATTCCAACATGTTACACGTGGTTGGTTCTTGGAATCGGATTTGCAACACAAAAAAATCCAGAAGAGGTCGCAACCTTTTAAACGGAACCAAACTGGGTCAAATATTTTCATATAAAAGACAATAAGAATTCGATTTGGCGACTGGACCAATGCTAATGCTGTACATCTTGACAAACTAGTCCGTGTGGCTCAAATTTAGTGGCAGCCTTGCTAAAAGTATTTACTTTAGTTGCTGTTTTTCTGCACAGCATGCACACTCCAACTATTTCACATTTGATCAAATTACAACCATAGACATTGTATTTTTTTTTGGGTGATTTTGTACGACAAGCCAACACTTTTCAATTGTTAAATGAAAGGAATTCCATATATTTGGTTGATGCCATGTGCATTTCTATGCCCCCTTGTATCAATACTTCATAGAACCATCCTCGTTTCATGCGGTACGTTTTCACCAGCTTCCTCATCTTTGCAGAATGGCGGAAACTCAATCACGTTTGATGGATGTGCGCTTTGCTGCTTCTGCTGTAAGACGAACCTCCAGCACCGCCTCAAACAGCTTTTCTTCCTGGACTGCCCTGTATTTTTTGCTCCATCCATCTCCATCCCCGTCCGTGCCGATGACAAGCATCCTCACAGCACGTTCACCACAATGGAAAGGCTACAATCAGGATGATGTGTGGTGCATTTTCTCCACATTTAGCATTTCGAGTTATGGTCAGAAAGTAGCGTTTAGATGTCAGCTGAGCTCAACACCTTCTCCCAAATGTTTAATGTCTTGTGTCCATGGTAAATGGCAAACCAAACAAAATTAAATGCCTTGTACTAAACAGCAAAGAATTGTAAATAACTAACATATTTAGAATTAGTGAAGGCAAACTAAGTCATTACAGGCGATGGTTTACATTTTTAGATTATGTTCCATTTTTCACAAACTGTGACATAACTTTGAACATAGTAATCTGTGTATGTCTGCATGAATGTGTGTGTGTGTGGGTAAGTGCGGCTCTAGTGTAAAAGAGTAAAACGTTCAACGCATTTAACATTTCAGTGCAACAAAATAGCATAAAAAGATGAAGGGAAAGGTGAAGAGCCCCATTACGGTGTTTTGCCTCAGGCCTTGAGATAATTAAATCCAACTATGACAGAAGGCCCAGCGCTGTCATCACCACCAGGGGCAAGACTTGTCACACTGATAACCAAGTTCATGCAGAAGGGCGAAAAAAATAAATTTTTTTGCTTGTATCCATTGTGCCAGCATGAAATCTTTACACATTTTCTGCCTCCACTGCATAATCAAGCCACATGAGGTCATGATTTATGAAGGATCTTTTGCATTGTGTTATATATTAAAGTTAACAAAAACCAATCGTTCCTCCTAGAAAAAAAAAACAACCTTCCATAGAAACAAAAACAAAATGAGACCGTCATGTTTATTCTATTAAGTGGTGCCCATGGCACTGATGGATTAGTGTGATATTACGACAAGATTCATCGCCAAATGTTGTGTTACTGGACATGATGCCGTGACAATGTGGTAGCAATAATGGCAAAATAAAGAGGAAGTATTACTGATTCCCCTTGTGGCATAAAAATAATCCTCTTCTCTGCATTTGAAAACTCTGTCTGGCATTACAGGGGTCAGTCATTGAGCTACGTAACATGAAAAATTTACTTTAGGTTGAATTAACAGGACACTCCATTCACCTATATCTGTGATTGCTGTTCAATAAGTATAATTATATGCAAGTATATTCATTACGAGAGTCTTCAACCGCCATATCATTCATTCAGTGACCCAGAAATGAAAGTGTGCTTCTGTGCAGAAGTCTTTATCTACAGTAAAACAAGTTCATTACCAATTCTGGCTGGGAAGCTACTCAGAAAAAGAAAAAAAAAACGAAGCAATTTTTCTGAAAGCAATAAAAAGCAGGATTACAGCGGTTACACTCAGGACTCAGGTTTTGCACATATTGACCGTTTTTAGATTTAGAGGAAAAACAGAGAAGATCTGAGAACACCATCCCAGCGGCAGAGTAAGGGAATGGTAGCATCATGTTGTATGGGAGCTTTGGCGCTTTTCATAAAACATATTGCATCATGGTGAATAAACATTATGTGGAAATACTGAAGCAACATCTGAAGACGTCAGCTACGAAGTTAAAACTTGGACACAAAGTTTTAACTTCGTAGTCCAAGATGGACAGCGAGCTGAAGCACGCAGTCAAATTAGTCAGGTTAAGGTCGACAATATTACTGTTTTATAGCGGCCGTTACAAAGCCCTGATCTCAGTCCTTTGGAAAGTTTGTTGGGAAGAGCTGACGAAGTCTGTGTGTGCGCGTGAGACAGTCTACAAAACCCCACTCGGAGGAACACGGCAAACTATTGCAAAAAGATTGTGGAACAATAGGCTCCTTAAAACGTTTGACCAAAGTCAGAAAGATTTACATAAACATTTGTATTCTTCAGTTTGGCAATTCCAATTTACTGAAAACAGAAAAGGTTTAGTCAGATTGAATTTTAGACAGTAAGGGGGAGAAAAAAAAAAAGTCTCTTTGCAACATACATGTAAATATCTAGTTTCAACTGTGTGATCGTCCACTGTGGCTCGTTGTCGTTGTGGCTTGCTGGGAATATGTTCACTAGTTTTATAGACCACAGTAACACTGTAACTCTTGCTTCAACCAGAGGCTTCAGTTTCTTTTGCTGATTTTTATTTATTTATTTATTGACTCACCTTTTCAAATCTAGAGTATGTATGATATCAGAATAACTCACAAGTTAAAGATTTTACAAATCAAATTTACAGGTAATTTACAGGAAAGCATGCTAAAATTCTTCTTATTAACACATTGTTTGGCAAGAGCGATGGATGGTTTTCTTTAACCTGCTTAATTGTGTAAATTGGGAAAAGACAGAAAAGCATGTCAAAGATCTGCTATTTGATTTTGGATTCCCCCTAGAATATTTTGGCAGAAAAAAATACATTTATTCAAATGAAAATACATTATATATGTACAAATATACTGAAACAAAAAAAAATATATATACACAAGCAAAGATAAGGAATAAAGTGATCAGATTATAGAAATCTTTTAGCTAAAAGTCAAGAAAAAAACATGGGTTTTTGCAAAGATATTTTATTTTCACAGTTGGAAGCGCAGCATCTGTTGTGAAGCGGGCAAAAGATTGTTTCAATTTTTTGAGTTAATATTACATGTGATCCAACAATTGAACTTTTAGCATTTCATTATGAATGGCAATGTAATAAAATGACTTGAATTGGAAAGTTGAAAATTGCTCACCAGCCTTAAAATCCAATATGACTTCCACAGCTAGTGTTAGCTGCTCTTCAAGGTACAATCTCTTTATAAGCATGTTCGTTGAGTGTATAAATGCATAAACTTATACATTTTTACCACACTTTTTGCTAATAGTAGTTAGTACATAGCAATTAGAAAATATCACTTGTTTTTAAACTTGGAACAAAATTAAGCTAGGCAAGTTCTAGATCCTGATTTCTGAAGTAAATGAGATGCAACATTTCTTTTACGCTGACGTTGTCTTTGAGGCCACCTGCTGGCCTGGGGGACGTAGTGCATTTATGCCTCAGGCAGCTCTGTGGTCCATCATCAGGTTTTCTTTTTCTATATTCTGTTTGTATTTATACACCAGTCAGCTTTCACATCATGAACTGACAAATTAGCAATCATGGCTAAAGTAGAAAAGTATATTATCAGGACAATATAATCACAAATACAAAAAAACAACAACAACAAACCTGTGTCGATATATATTATTGATATGCTAAACAACAACATAAGAACACGGCGATCTGGGTGAGAGACGTAGCTACAGGATGGAAAGAAGAGTGTCTCTCAAGTTGTTCCGCTTAAGTTGAGACCACTCACTGGTTTCTGGAAAAGCCCTTCGATCCCACAGACACTCAGACGAGCACTGTCACACAGACGCACAGATAAAACATCCCAAGGTTCTGCTTTATCTGCTCTGTGGGTGTTCCGGTCACCCTGACTCATTAAGAAGCAGAATCAACCAGGGCTGATGACGAGCGCTGAGTGAGCTGGTGGGAACTTGCTCCAGCTGTTATCATGTCATGGCAAACAAGGGCGAATTCAAATTGCCGCCAATCCCCTGAATTTGGTTGTTAATCCTGTGTATTCTTCAGAAGGGACACGCCTTCATAGCCAAACCTCGCAAGCATCCTCTGGAGAGGGAACAGAGAAATGATCTAACACAAAGTAAAGCTCAACGTTTACATCAAACATGAGACACATATGAGCAATTAAGGTAATTATTAGGAGCTCTGCAATGCATTCTGCTCATAAGACGAAATCACCCACAATCCAAGATATTTGGTTCATAAAAAGAGACAAGGTTTTATGAATAGTTTTAGAAAACATAATATTCTCCAAGAACCCGTAGTTGCTTTCAAAAGTCATTATTTAGTACCTCATTTGTGCTTGTATAATTTGAAGATCATTTTGCCAAATATAATCAAATGTTATAAACAGATCTTCATTTATAGAATCAGTTTAGTGTAATTATCCAGTTCAAGAAAGTTCAGTCTAAGAATTTTAGATTTAGAAATAGAAATGTTTAAATGCAGTCCAGACTCATAAACAACAATATATCTGCAGGTTTCGCAACAGCCTCTTTTATACTCAAACTACATGGAGGAGAAGAAGAAAACAAATTTAAAAAATAAAGGGATTTATGAAGTTATTGTGTTTTTATTGTCCCAGAGAGGCTCTAAAGGGAATCACTTTTGTTTTTTATCCTTCCGCTCCTAATCTGTGCTGTTGTTCTCTTAATTTGCTGTGTGTCTGGTGCCGTCCTTTAACTGGGACTCTTCTTGTTTCTGTTTTATACCCACAAAATCCACACAAACAATTTCAAAGTGAGCATTTTGTGGTTTTGCGACAGACATTTGTCAGTCAGACCATTGGTAACGTTATGGTAAACATCAAAGTGTTTTCTTGTCATTTTATTTGATTGACAATTAACAAAATGCACAGATGTGTAACTGAAGGAAATTGACAGCAGGAAATTGATTAATTTTTTTCCTTACAAATAAAAAATGCTGAGAACTCTAAAAAGTCAAGAGGCTTGTGTTGAAGGAGCAGGCGGTGACTGTCGTACCACATGACTGATTCAAGAACTGGTTCGTCTGTTTGCTTGCTAATCGAAACAAATGGCAAAGCGCTGCTGTCTCACCCGTCACATTTTCTTATTTCAGGATTTTATTGCGTTTGCAATTAATTTGAGCTCCTTTTTACCATGCACCCTCTCCTAAGGTTCACACATAGTAATAATAAATCACTGAGGATCCTGTGTTCTAATTTCCTTCTTATTTCTGATGTTTTAGATGTGAAGTGTGGTGTACAGATGAGCTGTAATGCGTTTCTAACTACACCCGTACTCACAAGGCACATATGAAGCGCTTCATATGTGTCTTGTGAGCCTGAGCACAGTAAAAATTTTTTACTTTTAAGTTATAAAAAAATAAATAAATAAGCTCCCAAGGTTTTTGACAAGACTGGGGGTAACAAGCCCACTCGTCACAATCCTCTTTTTGATCCATTGTTTTATATGAACAAATTAAGACTATAATCAGAATTTATGTTTGTTCAGTTTAAGTCTTCACACATGTTTTCTCATTGTCTATTTGACATATATTGTTCACTTGATGTCGCAGCGTCGGCTGATGAGTCGAACAGTTGGACGGAACGCCCCGGTGCTTCATGAAGCTTCATCTCGCCATCGCTACTAAAGACTCTCAAAAACAACAAGCGTCACAGGGAGGGTTGCCTTTACCAACAGGGTTGACCATCAGGCTCAGAGTAGGTTGTCCTGCTGCTCTTTGAGTCCCCAGCTGCCTGATGAGGGAATCACTGGCAGGTGTGGAGTCTGCCAGGAGTCAGGCACACCCTCCAGCAGAGATCTTCACACAAACACACCCCCACTAGTGTCATGGCAGTTGAAAGAGATTGCAAAACAAGGTTTAAGATGACACCATAAACGTGGTTTATGATGTGTTCGTTGTTCATCTAAGTCCTTGACCCGTGGTTTTCCGGTCAGACTGACATTTAATCCTCATTGGGTGAGTTTTATAACGCAAACACGTTTGTGTTGCCCAGCGTCGCTGAGGCTTAGCTCGATTCAAGTGTAATCACAGTTGCTTCGACAACATCAATCCATCTGTCAGCAACGTTCCATAGTAATGTCCAGTCATTTATGACTGGGCAGTGTCTGTCAGTGGGATCTCAGCGAATGGGACATGAGCCTCGTCTTGGCTGTCGAGCTAAAAGCGGGTTTACAACTCACAATGAAGTCATCCTAGTCACAAAAAGTTTGTTTTTGTTTTCTCTCTTCCTTTTCTTTTCTCTTCTGGAGACAAGCAAAACCTGCCTTCAGTGTCTTGGTCTATAATGTTGAACAACTCATCTGATTCGTTTAGCCTTAAACTGGTGTCTAAGTCTAATTGTCTCAAAGTAAGCTGTCCGGCAGCGTTAAGTGAAAACAAACTTTTGTGTCTACAGAAGTACTTGTGCATTTTGTCAGTTGGTGAGTTGGGAGACATTTAGGATGTTAGCATCTGAATTTTGTATGATTGGAAAACATCTTGAGCAGAAAACACACACACACACACCCCCACACACATAGTACAACTAGCCTTAAAACTGGAGAATAATCACCTCACTATTCTGTACAGTTCTCCACTGGTCTCCAAGTAAGTTCCCAGCCTCACATCACATCTCGCTATTTGTTTCTGCGCCTCACACAGTTTCACTGAAACACACACCAGCCAAGTGGGAGATGAGGATCTTGGCTTCGGGAAGTGGGTTCTGTAGTTGGAGCTCCCAATATGTAGTAGAGCACATCAGAAAACATAACTAATGAAATGTGAACATAAATATTATCCTCAACAAGAGCCTTGACTTTGCTATTTCTCTGACGGTGTCAGGATTGACTTATTTTTTTTAATGTCAACTGCTTCTTCCATCTGTCATTGTTTTATGTTTGTGGTTTAGGGATTTTGAAGTGTTTTGTTCTTGCTTTATTTACTTTATGTCTGGTTGTTGCTAAGCACTTAGGATTTGTGAATCTGTGTTTTCCATTTTCATTGATCATCGTGATCCTGAGGGGGGGCGGCGTACTTCCTCCTCCTGTCCCCTCGTGTTCCTGTGCTGCTCATCTTCCATGAGGACAGGGATTGGTCCTTCCTGTGTGGGTGAGCCATGTTGGGTGTTTATCATCTCGTTAAGACCAGGACCCCGTTTCAGAAAGCAGGATAAATGAAAAACCTGGGTAGGTTCTGGGGTAACCGTGTGAATATTCTGGGAAAGCCAGACAGCAGATAGCCATTATCCTGAGTCAACCTTCCATGGCAACTTACTCTGTGAACAAACTCGGCTCGGTAGCAAGGTTGGTCGAACAAACCCTGAGTTTGTCCCACTTTTTAGCTAAGACCTGGCACAAAGTCAGAAGTGGCGTATCCTTCTCTGGGGATGTTGAAGAGTAAATACTCTGCTGAGATCTCTGTCAGCAGAAGGTGATCATAACCCGATTAGATGTTTCATTATTCCCGGATTAATATATTTTCAAGCGTTGCCATTTTTCGCCACAGTCAATTTGAACACCACAAGGAAGCACTATGTCTAGTCTCTCAATGAAATTTCAGCCCGCACATCACTCATATGATAACAAGGACATTCTTTGTGCTGCACTTTGTTTTAATGCTCCTGTCAGAAATGTTACTGTAGCACCTGAACTGTTAACGTACAGCAGAGGCACCTATGAGGTGGATATAAATCTATCACTCATTAGTACAACGAGATCATTAAAAAAAGATCCAGAAAGCTATAATTAAAATAGAGAAGTAGGTATTTCAATGGGGGTTTAAATTGTCTGTTAGAAAAACAAAGGCTATAATGTTTACGTGGAAAAAGCAGAGAGTATTTTGGGTGATTTATTGCATTGTTTTGTGTTGCTTGTTATGTGGCAGCCATGTTGTCTTCCCCAAAGTGTCCATATGGTTTAGCTAAACCTGTATTTAAGTCCCCTTATGTGTTGTTTGTGTCAGGATCTTCTGACGTTTGAATTGGTTTTGGGTTTTATTAATTTCTCTGTTCCTCATTTCCTTTTCTTTGGTTAGATTTCGTACCTTTTCAGCAGGATATAGGAGCTTGATTCAGGCCAATAATTCCACTGGCAGATTTTTTCCACTAATAATATTGGAAAGGCATCTTGTTATGAGTGAAACAATTTGTCTTTATTTCAGGTGAAAACCGAAATCTGACATAAAGGATTTTATACCATTTCCTTTTCTACAAAACGGAATTGGTATGAGATAAGACTGAATTATTTTTGTCTCTTACAGTGAAACAGAAGTGATAACAATCCACCTTGGTGAATGAAACTGAGATAGGGTTAATATATTATAAATATTTGTGTTTGTACACCATTGCCAAAGAATGTGTTCCATCTAATAGTCCCAGTGTGCATAGTTAATGAAATATAAACAAATAAAATACTTTGTAGACGATTTAAAGTGGATGTGTTATTTGTTTCATTTTTAAAAGTTTAATGTTTGTCCACATTGAGTGGCAACTCTGATTAAAAAGAAAATGGATACTAAATATGTGAATATTTTGTAAATTTAAGCAGATCAGTTTTTAAAAAGACAGAAAAAAGACATGCACATAATTCAGCGATACAATGCAGATATGTTTGTTGAGTCTCTATGTAGACGAGAATGGGGAAAGAACTGTAGCTGCTTCTAAAATTACACTGGAGAGGGAAGCAGATAGCACTCAGACAGACGGAGATAGATAAAGTCATAGTCCGCTGATTAGCAGATGCAGGAACTCGGATGATGCCGCAGTGGCGGAAAACTAATTTTGCAATGGAAAAACTTTGTTAATCTGTCTACGTTTAGTTGCATGAGAGAAAAGTGTTACATATGAATAAAAACAGGACACTGTAACGTTTATAGCCTCAGTTAACCTGCAATGCATGTCCCCCTTCAACAGCTTAAAACAACTTAAAATAAAACCTAGCAAGATAAAATGTCATACATAAAATAGTCCTAAAATTAGCTTGAAACAGACCACAGTGCAGCAAGAGCCGTCATGGAGTTTGGGCTAAGCTCAGAAGAGGTTTTGCAAAAAGGCACCTTACAGTTGCTGCTGGATGCACCACAAGATACTAAACCTCCCGATCTAAGAGGAACCAAAAGCTACCTGAGGACGCTGACCTTTCAAACATTTAAAAATGAATTATACATTACAACATTTAACAAAGTTGTCAAAGTTCATCATGTTCAGTGTTTTTTGAGTACATGGTGAAATCTAACAGGTTTTATGTCATCTTGATGCCTGATGGTTGCTTGAACCCAGGATGTCATACGGTAACTTAAATAGGAAAGAATCGTTGAATCCACAAAACTGTTTGCAGCTTGAAATGGAAGAAAATCTCTAATCAGTCTGAACGTACATAGGTTTGCGAACAACACCAACACCACTTTGGAAACCTGCTCAATGTGTTGACCATTAATTTGTAAATGTAAATTAGAGCTACTGATCACAGACTTTCCAGCCACTCCAAGACAGATTTCAGCCAAGTCATTTACATACACACCAAACATCAGAGAACCAAGGACTGTGGTGCACCAGTTTTAACATTAAAGAAGGCTGATTTCTCACCACCAGTGGCAACACACTGTAAAATACATGTTGGCCTGTAATCACTTGCCAGATCAGCTGCTCAAAATTTCAAAATAGGCAAATCCCTTGCTTGTCTCCAACTATTAGGGAAGATTGCACTACTACTTCCTTTAGCTGCTGCAACTGGAGGATAAATTATTAATCCAAAAATGCACAAGGGGCAATTAGATGTTCCACAGACCAGTTCTTATTCCTCTTAGTGTCATTTTGCCACTCCTTGATTTCAAGCTGCAATTCTTTGGATGACTTGCTGATGTTAGTGCAGAAACTGAACACTTTCAGTAAGTGTCAAGGCTAAAAGAGAGCAAACCACACAACCAGCAGCGTTCAGAGTGAGCCTACAGGTCTGATCTCAGACGTGCCATCCCATCTCCCCTCAGAACTCAGACGGTGCTGAAATGGTGCACCACTGATTGACGAGTGGAAAAAGAAAACTTTGTTTTGACTTCTCATTGATCAAAGTGAAAGTTTAGGATGGACTGGTCAACTGGGAATAGCAAACCATTTGCGTGTCTCAGGGCTCATAACAGATGAGTATTGAGATTCTCAGCTTGTGTTCAACACACATCCTTTAATTCATGGAGGAGCTCAGACTGACAGCAGTCATCTGGGTCTTTTGTCATTCAAAAGTTTTCACTGCACTGCTCAGTTCACTTTGATACAGTGAAAATAGGAGTGATGCAGGTGTTTTGTATTTGGAAAAGAAATCTCTGCTTCACAAACACACGACATACATCATCGTCTTGTTCCTCAAGCATCTGGGCTCAATTTCACACTTCAAAACCACCAGGGAAAGCGCAGTTGGCGTTGGCCAGAAATGTGTACGTGCATTTGTTGGACAAATGTTAGTCAGTTGGAGAGAGACTTTACTGTTGATATTTTTCTACATTTCATGCACAGAGATTGTCATCAGTGATGCCAGGGATGGAGGATGGCACTGGGACTTGGAGCAGGCGGGGCGTAGAGGTGGATTCACCTCCAACTTTTTAGCATATGAAGGTATTCTGACTATGCATGAAGTGTGCTTCTCTGACCGGAAAGTTTTGAGAAAAGAGTTGTGCTGACTACCAACTTTATTTTTTCTAAACAATAAAGTTCAGATTTGAAGATAGTGCCACACAAACATCCAGTTATCTGAAAATGACTACCATAAGAAAAGAAAATACTGATTTGTGTAGATTGCTTAATGTCACCTTTACAATCATATTGTAATTTTCCATGGTTATGTAGCATTACTCGTAATCACTGTGCAACCATTGGTTTCATGACTGTCCCCTTCAGTTTCTGTGATTCCTTCATAAAACCTTCATGTAATCAGCTGAGTGGCTCAGGAGGAAATCCCCTCAAAATTACAACAGGAAGCAATCAGAAGAAGCCTCCCTCCTCCTGTCGTCTTCTGGATCTTACCTTCATCGATCATTATTATCAGTGTTATTACCTTTAATCATTTCTAGTTGGTTGCAGTAACTCCTAATAAATGAATCGTAAGGCCTTTCTAGTCAACTCTTCTGTTATGCCTTGAAATCACCTGAGAGGGCTTCGCTTGCACAGACGGTGGGGACTACGTCTAACTTTTTTTTAACACTTAGAAAAGAAGCTCAAAGAAAGGTAAGCTCCGTTGACGTGATGTTAGCAAAGCTAGCTGTACAGAGACACATAAGCATTTGTGATGAAAAAAAAAAGTCACTCACTGCGCTGATTATTGTGCGGAGGCGCTGGTCTTGGTCTTGACTCGGTCTCAGGTTAGGTGGTCTTGACCACAACACTGTCATTTGTACACCCACTTTCATCCACTTGGGGTTTTCCCTGACATTCACTTGCGACCTGAAGGCAGAAACTTTCTTTCTTTCGTTCCTTCCTTGAAATTAATCCAAATTAATAGAAATGTTGTGCTTTTTACTTTTAGCCAAGTACTGTTATTTGAGGAGACAAGGTTATGTTTTAAGAGACATAACATATGTTATATGTTATAACATTAAATTATAACATTGTACAAAAGTATATTAAAGTATTTCGGTTCTACATTATATGTCTATTGAATACCAGACTGCACTTGTGAGGTCCAGAAAGATTTATGATGCTTCTTGACATGTTATTTTAGAGGTGTGATAAAATAAACAGCTACCAGTTTTCTAGCTGTGCTTGTTGTGATGGACACTGACAGAGTGGGACAGACCCAACAGGGGTTGGGGGAAGTACCACTTATCTTCTGCTGGACACAATTAGATGCGGAAGTGTTTCAGTTTTGCTCCCAGGGTCGTTATCAGCTGCAGGAGGTGGGAGGAACATCCAGACTGACCTTCAGCTGATACACCTTTAAATTCAAGGAGGACAAATCAGGACTTTGTGTTTAATGTGTATTCCAGTGCACGTGATGTGTGTCACAAGCACGTCGGGGTGCGTGGGTGTGTGTGTTCTCCTTTAAGGGATATTGGTGATATGGGTATTTTTGTTGGCACACAGTAGTTAGCTCCAGGAATAGTTTCAGCATGTCCATGGAAGCTTTCTGGGAGTTTGGCAATATTGACTCCCCTGTGTCTCGACTCAACTCTGTGGTCGGCGTAATGTTTTGTTGGATGCTTGTGTATTTGCTACATGCGCTTTTAACAATGAGATATAGAGATAAATTGTTAGGTGAGCTATTATTGGTTTCCTCAGCTCAATATCCTCTACATGCCCTCCTGAACAGCGGGCTGTGAACGCCATAGCGTGTGTTCAGCATTTTGACCAGCTTTTAGTATGACGGGTACTTTATAAATAAAATTGATTGATTGGTTGATTGACATGTTATTCTTAAAATGTTGTTGCTGAAATACATAAGCTGGCAGTAACGCTGTTGTTTCCATAGTGAAATGCTAAGTTAGCTTTTTAAAGCCAAACATACAGCATGCATATAGAGGATAGAAAGCACCGAGCCACAACTCTCACACAGGACCTACATTTCCTGAAAGCAGCAGGGCAGAGGAGAGTCTTCTTCCTTCTTTGTTAGACTGTCACTCATGATCCCAAGTCCTGTTCAGCTGAAACGACGACCAATGTGCAAAATCAGGGCCAAAAGTCTGAAACTGAAATTTTTTTTTATCTAAAAGTAAAAATTTAATCTGAAAGTGGAAAAAAAATTTAAGCTGTAAAAACATAAAAAACATGAAGAACTGAAAAAAAGCTCAAATATCAGAATATAGAAAGAGGAGCAGAATGAAATGAATTCAATATTTTATTTAGACTGAAAAGAATTGATACTTGGTTTTAGTTTAGTTTAGATAAAAGCTGAAGTTTAAATGTAAAGTTTTTTATTTTTTATTTTCTGATTTAGGACCAAATTAAACATTTGGTCCTAAATTAGCTCCATACAAAGACCTGTTGATCATCAATTTGTTAAAGTGAGGCGTATGGCAGCAGGAAAACTCTGAAAAACCTTTCAACATGTTTAAACTTATTCACTTCTGACCATTGAACCTTCTTCTACAGGCTTACTGGATCCCATTTTTAGCAAACTGGATTCATGTGAACAGTGGCTTCCTAGCTGCTGGTCTTCTATAGTAGGAAACTTGGTGAAGAGTCCTACCAGTGGTTGTCAATACTTTTTAAGGCACTGTATAACTTGAGTCATATGACATTGTGAAAAACATAAATTTGACTCTTCTGCATTATCCAGTTTGAGCATACAGGTTGATTTCTCAATAGCAGATGGCGATAATTGCACAATTGCCTAAGAAAGAATAGGGCAGCAACTTTCCATTGAGGTCTTTCATTGAGTCATCTGAACATCTGGAGGAACTGGCATTAAAGTTTTCTGTGGGAAGGCTCACAAGGGTCCATTTGTGGAAATGACCAGAGCGTCAAACCTCCCGGCATCAGGAAGCAACGTGTTTACACATCGAAAACACAGAGAGACATAAAAGAGCCAGTGAGTTTTTCCTGTTTGCAGGGTGTCAAAGCTGCGCTGAGGCGCAGGAGTCAGACGGATCAGGATTTCTCCAAGATGTCAGGGAATATTTCCATCAACCCCCTCAAAGTCGGTGAATGGAGAGTTGGCCTCGGCACATTCAGTTCAGAGAAATCCCCGGTGCTCCTTCTGCTCTGTTGTTGGGAAGCTTTTGTCTCTGGCAAATGATGATGCATCTTTATTTTTAGCATAAATCTCCATTTTGGGAGCAAAAGTGGTCCCAAAAACAGGATTTCACAAACTTGGATGGGAACATTTACCGACTTGAGGATTGTAAGTCTTTGAATTGAGACCCTTACATACACCCACAACAGAGCAACCGAATCTCATCTCATTGTTCACAATACTTTCCTGTTGACAGTGTTGAACGATAACTGATTGATGATAAAATCAGTGCGGTACGTCCCCATGAATTTAAAGTTCGGAGGCGAATGTTCACACGGTTCTTCAGAAGCTCCGTTTTCCCTTTTAATTTAGAGACCAAACTGCAAACAACAACAAAAAGCTCTGTGGTAATTACAAACAGTGCTACCGTTGCCATGTGTTCATGATCTGTCTACAAGTCTGTCTCTGGTTCACAAGCCAAGTATTAAAGGCACTAATGTCTCCAGTGATGGGATGTTTAGATCTCATTCTCGCAGCTGCTGAAGTAATCAGCACAGCATTAGCTTGATGACAGACTCAGTAACCAAGACGAAACATGAGTTTAGCTTTCCAAGAGCTGTGATTTTATTTTGTTTTTTAACCTCAAGATAACCACAATGGAGTTTTTCCCAACAACGGCTGCATTTTATGTGGATTTCAAAGAAATGCTCTTTAAAGATTTACTCTAATTTACCAATCATGATGCCAATGAGGTTACTCAGCGTGGGTGTAATGAAGGTGTGACCCTTCATATGGGCATCCATCCAAGACCCTGGATGGATGCCCATCCACCTTCGATCAGTGTCATCTCATAAAAACGTCATAGTGCGGTCTTCAAAGGAGAACAACACTTTTGTTAATAAAGGGAGAAAAAATAACTTTCAAATGAAACGGAGACCCAACGGACAACCAGGGAACTAGAGGGAGGGCAACGGAGTGTAACGGAAGCAACCAGCGGGAAGTAAACGGTCCGAGAGGAAACTATACAGAGGAGGA